>SSSL01000306.1:0-54165 GCA_008086715.1 Sitobion miscanthi
CATAAAAAGTACAACGATTTTTGTATACGTTGTATATAAAATTATATTTGAAATTCTAAAGTACATCCCCGTTAAATTTTACCTAGGATAAGGTGTGTATATGCTTGATTCAATTCGCGATAATTTATCAATCAAAATGATTTAAAGGTTTTAATTGGAGCATGTATGTATGAAATTTTTATGTATCCCAGACAGAAAGTTTTTATGATAATATTTATAATTTACTTTTTACTAATAGTATAGAGATTATAATGTAATAGTTACATTTTGAAACAAAAAATTGCTCTCTGGGGTAGGACGTAGTTACATAAATATAAGTATTAGACAATATTCATAAAATACAACGATTTTTGTATACTTTTGTATATAAAATATATTTGAAATTCTAAAGTACATCCCCGTTAAATTTACCTAGGGATAAGGTGTGTGTATGCTTGATTCAATTCGCGATAATTTATCAATCAAAATGATTATAAGGTTTTAAATTGGAGCATGTATGTATGAAATTTTTATGTATCCCAGACAGAAAGTTTTTATGATAATATTTATATATTTACTTTTTACTAATAGTATAAGAGATTATAATGTAATAGTTACATTTTGAAACAAAAAAATGCTCTCTGGGGTAAGACGTAGGTACATAAATATAAGTATTAGACAATATTCATAAAAAGTACAACGATTTTTGTATACTTTTGTATATAAAATTATATTTGAAATTCTAAAGTACATCCCCGTTAAATTTTACGTAGGAATAAGGTGTGTATATGCTGATTCAATTCGCCATAATTTATCAATCAAAATGGTTATAAGGTTTTAAATTGGAGCATGTAGGTATGAAATTTCTATGTATGCCAGGCAACATTTTTATAAGATAATATTTATAAATTTACTTTTTACTAATAGTATAAGTAATTATAGTGTAATAGTTACATTTTTAAACAAAAAGTTGCTCTCTGGTTGGACGTAGGTACATAAAGATAAGTATTAGACAATATTCATAAAAAGCACAACGATTTTTGTATATTTTTGTAAATAAAATTATATTTGAAATTCTAAAGCAAATCCCCGTTAAATTTTACGTAGTTGTAAGGTGTGTATATGCTTGATTCAATTCGAGATAATTTTTCAACCAAAATTATTATAAAATCATTAAATTGGAAAATACAAGACTACAATTATAAGTATCTGTGACAGCATTTATTTATGATAATATGTATATATTTACTATTGACTAATAGCATAGGTGATTATAATGTAATAGTTACATTTTTAAACAAAAAATGGCTCTTTGGGGTAAAACGTAGGTTCATAAATATAAGTATTAGACATTATTCATAAAAAGTACAACGATTTTTGTATACTTTTGTATATAAAATGATTGTTGAAATCTAAGTACATCCCCGTTAAATTTTACGTAGGGATAAGGTGTGTATATTTGATTCAATTCGTGATAATTATTCAATCAAAATGATTATAAAAACATTAATTGGAGCAGGTAAGTTCTGACATTTATATATCTGTGACAGCTTTATTTTATGATAATATTTATAAATTTACTTTTCACTAATATTATAAGTGATTATAGTGTAATAGTTACCTTTTTGAACAAAAATTGCTCTTTGGGTAAACGTAGGTACTTAAATATAAGTATTAGACAATATTCATAAAAAGTACAACGATTTTTGTACACACTTTTTGTATATAAAATGCTGTTTTAAATGTAAAGTACATCCCCGTTAAATTTTACGTAGGAATAAGGTTGTGTATATAATTGATTCAATTCGCCATAATTTTCAATCAAAATGATTATAAAAACATTAAATTGGAGCAGGTAAGTCTGTCACTTATATATATCTGTGACAGATTATTTTTTTGATTTATAATATTTATATATTTACTTTCGACTAATAGCATAGGTGATTATTATGTAATAGTTACATTTTTAAACAAAAAATTGCTCTCTGGGGTAAGACGTAGGTACATAAATATAAAAATTAGACAATATTCATAAAAAGTACAACGATTTTTGTATACTGTTGTATATAAAATTATATTTGAAATTCTAAAGCAAATCCCCGTTAAATTTTACGTAGTTGTAAGGTGTGTATATGCTTGATTGAATTCGCGATAATTTTTCAACCAAAATTATTATAAAATCATTAAATTGGAAAATACAAGACTACAATTATAAGTATCTGTGACAGCATTTTTTTATGATAATATTTATATATTTACTTTTTACTAATAGTATAAGAGATTATAATGTAATTGTTACATTTTTAAACAAAAAAATACTTCCCTGGGGTAGACGTAGGTACATAAATATAAGTATTAGACAGTATTCATAAAAAGTACAACGATTTTTGTAGACGTTTGTATATAAAATGATTGTTGAAATCTAAAGTACATCACCGTTAAATTTTACGTAGGAATAAGGTGTGAATATGCTTGATTCAATTCGCGATAATTTTTCAATCAAAATGATTAAAAAATCTTTAAATTGGAGCATATATGTATGAAATTTTTATGTATCCCAGACAGAAAGTTTTTATGATAATATTTATATATTTACTTTTGACTAATAGCATAGGTGATTATAGTGTAATAGTTACCTTTTTGAACAAAAAATGGCTCTTTGGGGTAAAACGTAGGTACATAAATATAAGTATTAGACAATATTCATAAAAAGTACAACGATTTTTGTACACTTTTGTATATAAAATTATATTTGAAATTCTAAAGTACATCCCCGTTAAATTTTACGTAGTTCTAAGGTGTGTATATGCTGATTCAATTCGCCATAATTTATCAATCAAAATGGTTATAAGGTTTTAAATTGGAGCATGTAGGTATGAAATTTCTATGTATGCCAGGCAACATTTTTATAAGATAATATTTATAAATTTACTTTTTACTAATAGTATAAGTAATTATAGTGTAATAGTTACATTTTAACAAAAAAAAAGTTGCTCTCTGGGGTTCGGACGTAGGTACATAAATATAAGTATTAGACAATATTCATAAAAAACACAACGATTTTTGTATATTTTTGTAAATAAAATTATTTTGAATCTAAAGCAATCCCGTAAATTTTACGTAGTTGTAAGGTGTGTATATGCTTGATTCAATTCGCGATAATTTTCAACCAAAATGATTATAAAAGTAAAATTGGAAAATACAAGACTACAATTATAATATGTGTGTGACAGCATTTTTTTATGATAATATTTATATATTTACTATTGACTAATAGCATAGGTGATTATAATGTAATAGTTACATTTTTAAACAAAAAATGGCTCTTTGGGGTAAAACGTAGGTTCATAAATATAAGTATTAGACATTATTCATAAAAAGTACAACGATTTTTGTAGACGTTTGTATATAAAATGATTGTTGAAATCTAAAGTACATCCCCGTTAAATTTTACGTAGTTCTAAGGTGTGTATATACTTGATTCAATTCGTGATAATTATTCAATCAAAATGATTATAAAAACATTAAATTGGAGCAGGTAAGTCTGACACTTATATATATCTGTGACAGCTTTATTTTATGATAATATTTATAAATTTACTTTTCACTAATATTATAAGTGATTATAGTGTAATAGTTACCTTTTTGAAACCAAAAAATGCTCTCTGGGGTAAGACGTAGGTACATAAATATAAGTATTAGACAATATCATAAAAAGTACAACGATTTTTGTATACTTTTGTATATAAAATTATATTTGAAATTCTAAAGTACATCCCCGTTAAATTTTACCTAGGATAAGGTGTGTATATGCTTGATTCAATTCGCGATAATTTATCAATCAAAATGATTATAAGGTTTTAAATTGGAGCATGTATGTATGAAATTTTTATGTATCCCAACAGAAGTTTTTTTGATAATATTATAAATTTACTTTTTACTAAGTATAAGAGATTATAATGTAATAGTTACATTTTTAACAAAAAATGGCTTTGGGGTAGGACGTAGGTACATAAGATAAGTATTAGACAATATTCATAAAAGTACAACGATTTTTGTATACTTTTGTATATAAAATGATGTTAAATTAAAGTACATCCCCGTTAAATTTTACGTAGGAAGGTGTGTATATGCTTGATTCAATTCGCGATAATTTTTCAATGCAAATTATTATAAAATCTTTAAATTGGAGCAGGTAAGTCTGACACTTATATTTATCTGTGACAGCATTATTTTATGATAATATTTATAAATTTACTTTTCACTAATAGTATATGTGATAATAGTGTAATAGTTACAATTTTAAACCAAAAATTGCTGTCTGGGGTAGGACGTAGGTACATAAAGATAAGTATTTGACAATATTCATAAAAAGTACAACGATTTTTGTATACTTTTGTATATAATAAATTATATTTGAAATTCTATAGTACATCCCCTTTAATTTTACGTAGGAATAAGGTGTGTATACGCTTGATTCATTTGCGATAATTTTTCAATCAAAATGATTATAAAATCTTTAAATTGGAAGCTTATGTATGAAATTATTTTATGTATCCCAGACAGAAGTTTTTATGATAATATTTATAATTTACTTTTTCTATAGTATAATAAGTATTATATGTATAGTTACATTTTATGAAACAAAAAATGCTCTCTGGGGTAGGACGTAGGTACATAATAAGTTATTAGACAATATTCATAAAAAGTACAACGATTTTTGTATACTTTTGTATATAAAATTATATTTGAAATTCTAAAGTACATCACCCGTTAATTTTTACCTAGGATAAGGTGTGTATATGCTTGATTCAAGCGCGATAATTATCAATCAAAATGATTATAAGGTTTTAAATTGGAGCATGTATGTATGAAATTTTTATGTATCCCGACAGAAAGTTTTTATGATAATATTTATAAATTTACTTATTACTAATAGTATAAGAGATTATAATGTAATAGTTACATTTTGAAACAATAAAATGGGCTTTGCAGTAGGGCGTAGGTACATTAGATAAGTATTAGACAATTCATAAAAAGCACAACGATTGTGTATACTTTTGTATATTCATATGATTGTTGAAATCTAAAGTACATCCCCGTTAAATTTTACGTACGAATAAGGTGTGTATATAATTGATTCCATTCGCCATAATTTTTCAGTCAAAATGATTATAAAAACATTAAATTGGAGCAGGTAAGTCTGACACTTATATATATCTGTGACAGCATTTTTTTATGATAATATTTATATATTTACTTTCGACTAATAGCATAGGTGATTATAATGTAATAGTTACATTTTTAAACAAAAAATTGCTCTCTGGGGTAGGACGTAGGTACATAAATATAAGTATTAGACAATATTCATAAAAAGTACAACGATTTTTGTATACTTTTGTATATAAAATTATATTTGAAATTCTAAAGTACACCCCGTTAAATTTTACTAGGGATAAGGTGTGTATATGCTTGATTCAATTCGCGATAATTTTTCAATCAAAATGATTAATAATCTTTAAATTGGAGATGTATGTATGAAATTTTTATGTATCCCAGACAGAAAGTTTTTATGATAATATTTATAAATTTACTTTTTACTAATAGTATAAGTGATTATAATGTAATAGTTACATTTTTAAACAAAAAATTGGTCTTGCGTAGGACGTAGGTACATAAAGATAAGTATTAGACAATATTCATAAAAAGCACAATGATTTTTGTATACTTTTGTATATAAAATGATTGTTGAAATCTAAAGTACATCCCCGTTAAATTTTACGTAGGAATAAGGTGTGTATATGCTTGATTCAATTCGCGATAATTTTTCAATCAAAATGATTATAAAATCTTTAAATTGGAGCATGTAAGATTGACAATTATATATATCTGTGAGAGCATTTTTTTATGATAAAATTTATAAATTTACTTTTTACGAAAAGTATAAGTGATTATAGTGTAATAGTAACATTTTTAAACAAAAAATTGCTCTCCGGGGTAGGACGTAGGTACATAAAGATAAGTATTAGACAATATTCATAAAAAGCACAACGATTTTTGTATACTTTTGTATATAAAATTATATTTGAAATTCTAAAGCAAATCCCCGTTAAATTTTACGTAGTTGTAAGGTGTGTATATGCTTTATTGAATTCGCGATAATTTTTTAATCAAAATGATTATAACGTTTTAAATTTGAGCATGTATGTATGAAATTTTAAGGAATGGCAGGCAACATTTTTTTATGATAATATTTATAAATTTACTTTTTACTAATAGTATAAGAGATTATAATGTAATTGTTACATTTTTAAACAAAAAAATACTCTCTGGGGTAAGACGTAGGTTCATAAATATAAGTATTAGACATTATTCATAAAAAGTACAACGATTTTTGTAGACGTTTGTATATAAAATGATTGTTGAAATTCTAAAGTACATCCCCGTTAAATTTTACGTAGGAATAAGGTGTGAATATGCTTGATTCAATTCGCGATAATTTTTCAATCAAAATGATTAAAAAATCTTTAAATTGGAGCATGTAAGACTGACAATTATATATATCTGTGACACCATTTTTTTATGATAATATTTATAAGTTTACTTCTCAATAATATTATAAGTGATTATAGTGTAATAGTTACCTTTTTAAACAAAAAAATACTCTCTGGGGTAAGACGTAGGTACATAAATATAAGTATTAGACAATATTCATAAAAAGTACAACGATTTTTGTATACTTTTGTATATAAAATTATATTTGAAATTCTAATAGTACATCCCCGTTAAATTTTACCTAGGGATAATGTGTGTATATGCTTGATTCAATTCGTGATAATTTATCAATCAAAATGATTATAAGGTTTTAAATTGGAGCATGTATGTATGAAATTTTTATGTATCCCAGACAGAAAGTTTTTATGATAATATTTATAAATTTACTTTTTACTAATAGTATAAGTGATTATAATGTAATAATTACATTTTTAAACAAAAAAATGGTCTTTGCGGTAGGACGTAGGTACATAAAGATAAGTATTAGACAATATTCATAAAAAGTACAACGATTTTTGTATACTTTTGTATATAAAATCATTGTTGAAATCCAAAATACATACCCGTTAAATTTTACGTAGTTCTAAGGTGTGTATATGCTTATTCAATTCGCGATAATTTTTCAATCAAAATGATTATAAAATTTTTAAATTGGAGCATGTATGTATGAAATTTTTATGTATCCCAGACAGAAAGTTTTTATGATAATATTTATAAATTTACTTTTTACTAATAGTATAAGTGATTATAATGTAATAGTTACATTTTTAAACAAAAAAATGGTCTTTTCGGTAGGACGTACTTACATAAAGATAATTATTAGACAATATTCATAAAAAGCACAACGATTTTTGTACACTTTTGTATATAAAATGATTGTTGAAATCTAAAGTACATCCCCGTTAAATTTTACGTAGGAATAAGGTGTGTATATAATTGATTCAATTCGCGATAATTTTTCAATCAAAATGATTATAAAATCATTAAATTGGAGCATGTAAGACTGACAATTGTATATATCTGTGACACCATTTTTTTATGATAATATTTATATATTTACTTTCGACTAATAGCATAGGTGATTATAATGTAATAATTACATTTTTAAACAAAAAATTGATCTCTGGTGTAGGATGTAGGTACATAAAGATAAGTATTAGACAATATTCATAAAAAGCACAAAGATTCTAGTATACTTTTGTATATAAAATGATTGTTGAAATCTAAAGTACAACCCCGTTGAATTTTACGTACGAATAAGGTGTGTATATAATTGATTCCATTCGCGATAATTTTTCAATCAAAATGATTAAAAAATCTTTAAATTGGAGCATGTATGTAAGAAATTTTTATGTATCCCAGACAGAAAGTTTTTATGATAATATTTATAAATTTACTTTTTACTAATAGTATAAGTGATTAATTATGTAAATAATTACTTTTTAAACAAAAAATTATCTCTGGGGTAGGACGTAGGTACATAAATATAAGTATTAGACAATATTCATAAAAAGTACAACGATTTTTGTATACTTTTGTATATAAAATTATGTTGAAATTCTAAAGTACATCCCCGTTAAATTTTACCTAGGGATTAGGTGTGTATATGCTTGATTCAATTCGTGATAATTTATCAATCAAAATGATTATAAGGTTTTAAATTGGAGCATGTATGTATGAAATTTTTATGTATCCCAGACAGAAAGTTTTTATGATAATATTTATAAATTTACTATTTACTTATAGTATAAGTGATTATAATGTAATAATTACATTTTTAAACAAAAAAATGGTCTTTGCGGTAGGACGTAGGTACATAAAGATAAGTATTAGACAATATTCATAAAAAGTACAACGATTTTTGTATACTTTTGTATATAAAATCATTGTTGAAATCCAAAATACATACCCTTTAAATTTTACGTAGTTCTAAGGTGTGTATATGCTGATTCAATTCGCGATAATTTTCAATCAAAATGATTATAAAAATTTTAAATTGGAGCATGTATGTATGAAATTTTTATGTATCCCAGACAGAAAGTTTTTATGATAAATTTATAAATTTACTTTTTACTAATAGTATAAGTGATTATAATGTAATAGTTACATTTTTAAACAAAAAATGGTCTTTTCGGTAGGACGTACTTACATAAAGATAAGTATTAGACAATATTCATAAAAAGCACAACGTTTGTTTTTTACACTTTTGTATATAAAATGATTGTGAAATCTAAAGTACATCCCCGTTAAATTTTACGTAGGAATAAGGTGTGTATATATTGATTCAATTCGCGATAATTTTTAATCAAAATGATTATAAAATCTTTAAATTGGAGCATGTATGTATGAAATTTTTATATCCCAGACAGAAAGTTTTTATGATAATATTTATAAATTTACTTTTACTAATAGTATAAGTGATTATAGTGTAATAGTTACATTTTTAAACAAAAAAATGCTCTCTGGAGTAGGACGTAGGTACAAAGATAAGTATTAGACAATATTCATAAAAATTACAACGATTTTTGTATAACTTTGTATATAAAATGACTGTTGAAATAAGTACATCCCCGTTGAATTTACGTAGGAATAAGGTGTGTATATAATTGATTCAATTCGTGATAATTATTCTTTAATCAAAATGATTATAAAATCTTTTAATTGGAGCATGTATGTAAGAAATTTTATGTATCCCAGACAGAAAGTTTTTATGATAATATTTATAAATTACTTTTACTAATAGTATAAGTGATTTATGTAATAATTACATTTTTAAACAATAAATGGTCTTGCGGTAGGACGTAGGTACATAAAGATAAGTATTAGACAATATTCATAAAAAGTACAACGATTTTTGTATACTTTTGTATATAAAATAACTGTTAAATCTAAAGTACATCCCCGTTAAATTTTACGTAGGAATAAGGGTGTATATAATTGATTCAATTCGCCATAATTTTTAAGTCAAAATGATTATAAAAACATTAAATTGGAGCAGGTAAGTCTGACACTTATATATATATCGTGACAGCATATTTTATGATAATATTTATAAATTTACTTTTCACTAATATTATAAGTGATTATAGTGTAATAGTTACATTTTTACAAAAAAATGCTCTCTGGGGTAAGACTTAGGTATAAATATAAGTATTAGACAATATTCATAAAAGTACAACGATTTTTGTATACTTTGTATATAAAATGATTGTTGAAATCTAAAGTACATCACCGTTAAATTTTACTAGGAATAAGGTGTGTATATAATTGATTCAATTCGCCATAATTTTCAGTCAAAATGATTATAAAAACATTAAATTGGAGCAGGTAAGTCTGACACTTATATATCTGTGACAGCATTTTTTATGATAATATTTATAAATTTACTTCTTACTAATATAGAGTGATTATGGTAATAGTTACTTTTTGAACATAAAATTGCTCTTGGGGTAAAACGTAGGTACATAATATATAAGTATTAGACAATATTCATAAAAATTACAACGATTTTTGTACACTTTTGTATATAAAATGATTGTTGAAATCTAAAGTACATCCCCGTTAAATTTTACGTAGGAATAAGGTGTGTATATAATTGATTCAATTCGCGATAATTTTTCAATCAAAATGATTATAAAATCATTAAATTGGACCATGTAAGACTGACAATTGTATATATCTGTGACACCATTTGTTTATGATAATATTTATATATTTACTTTCGACTAATAGCATAGGTGATATAATGTATAGTTACATTTTTAAACAAAAAATGCTCTCTGGGGTAGGACGTAGGTACATAAATATAAGTATTAGACAATATTCATCAAAATTACAACGATTTTTGTATACTTTTGTATATAAAATTATGTTGAAATCTAAAGTACATCCCCGTTAAATTTTACGTAGGAATAAGGTGTGTATATAATTGATTCAATTCGCGATAATTTTCAATCAAAATGATTAAAAATCTTTAATTGGAGCATGTATGTATGAAATTTTTATGTATCCAGACAGCATTTTTTATGATAATATTTATATATTTACTTTTGACTAATAGCATAGGTGATTATAATGTAATAGTTACATTTTTATACAAAAAAATGCTCTCTGGGGTAGGACGTAGGTACATAAAGATAAGTATTAGACAATATTCATAAAAAGTACAACGATTTTTGTATACTTTTGTATATAAAATGACTGTTCAAATCTAAAGTACATCCCCATTAAATTTTACGTAGGAATAAGGTGTGTATATAATTGATTCAATTCGCCATAATTTTTCAGTCAAAATGATTATAAAAACATTAAATTGGAGCAGGTAAGTCTGACAATTATATATATCTGTGACAGCATTATTTTATGATAATATTTATAAATTTACTTCTCACTAATATTATAAGTGATTATAATAATAGTTACTTTGAACATAAAATTGCTCTTTGGGGTAAAACGTAGGTACATAAATATAAGTATTAGACAATATTCATAAAAAATACAACGATTTTTGTATACGTTGTATATAAAATGATTGTTGAAATCTAAAGTATCCCGTTAATTTTACGTAGTTCTAAGGTGTGTATATGCTTGATTCAATTCGCGAAAATTTTCAATCAAAATGATTAAAAAATCTTTAAATTGGAGCATGTATGTATGAAATTTTTATGTATCCCAGACAGAAAGTTTTTATGATAATATTTATAAATTACTTTTACTAATAGTATAAGTGATATAATGTAATAGTTACATTTTTAAACAAAAAAATGGTCTTGCGGTAGGACGTAGGTACATAAAGAAAAGTATTAGACAATATTCATAAAAAGTACAACGATTTTTGTATACTTTTGTATATAAAATGATTGTTGAAATCTAAAGTACATCCCCGTTAAATATTACGTAGTTCTAAGGTGTGTATATGCTTGATTCAATTCGCGATAATTTTCAATCAAAATGATTATAAAATCTTTAAATTGGAGCATGTAAGACTGACAATTATATATATCTGTGACAGCATTTTTTATGATAATATTTATATATTTACTTTCGACTAATAGCATAGGTGATTATAATGTAATAGTTACATTTTTAAACAAAAATTGCTCTCTGGGGTAGGACGTAGGTACATAAATATAAGTATTAGACAATATTCATAAAAAGTACAACGATTTTTGTATACTTTTGTATATAAAATTATATTTGAAATTCTAAAGTACATCCCCGTTAAATTTTACCTAGGGATAAGGTGTGTATATGCTTGATTCAATTCGCGATAATTTATCAATCAAAATGATTATAAGGTTTTAAATTGGAGCATGTATGTATGAAATTTTTATGTATCCCAGACAGAAAGTTTTTATGATAATATTTATAAATTTACTTTTTACTAATAGTATAAGTGATTATAATGTAATAGTTACATTTTGAAACAAAAAAATGGTCTTTGCGGTAGGACGTAGGTACATAATATAAGTATTAGACAATATTCATAAAATGTACAACGATTTTTGTACCCTTTTGTATATAAAATGATTGTTGAAATCTAAAGTACATCCCCGTTAAATTTTACGTAGGAATAAGGTGTGTATATAATTGATTCACTTCCCCATAATTTTTCAGTCAAAATGATTATAAAAACATTAAATTGGAGCAGGTAAGTCTGACACTTATATATATCTGTGACAGCATTATTTTATGATAATATTATATATTTACTTTTGACTAATAGCATAGGTGATTATATGTAATAGTTACATTTTTACAAAAAAATGCTCTCTGGGGTAGGACGTAGGTACATAAAGATAAGTATTAGACAATATTCATAAAAAGTACAACGATTTTTGTATACTTTGTATATAAAATGACTGTTGAAATAAAGTACATCCCCGTTAAATTTACGTAGGAATAAGGTGTGTATATAATTGATTCAATTCGCCATAATTTTTCAGTCAAAATGATATAAAACATTAAATTGGAGCAGTAAGTCTGACAATTATATATATCTGTGACAGCATTATTTTATGATAATATTTAATATTTACTTTTGACTAATAGCATAGGTGATTATAATGTAATAGTTACATTTTTAACAAAAAATGCTCTTGGGGTAGGACGTAGTACATAAAGATAAGTATTAGACAATATTCATAAAAAATACAACGATTTTTGTATACTTTTATATAAAATGACTGTTCAAATCTAAAGTACATCCCCGTTAAATTTTACGTAGGAATAAGGTGTGTATATAATTGATTCAATTCGCCATAATTTTTCAGTCAAAATGATTATAAAAACATTAAATTGGAGCAGGTAAGTCTGACAATTATATATATCTGTGACAGCATTATTTTATGATAATATTTATATATTTACTTTTGACTAATAGTATAGGTGATTATAATGTAATAGTTACATTTTAAACAAAAAAAATTGCTCTGGGGTAGGACGTAGGTACATAAAGATAAGTATTAGACAATATTCATAAAAAATACAACGATTTTTGTATACTTTTGTATATAAAATGCTGTTGAAATCTAAAGTACATCCCCATTAAATTTTACGTAGTTCTAAGGTGTGTATATGCTTGATTCAATTCGCGAAAATTTTCAATCAAATGATTAAAAAATCTTTAAATTGGAGCATGTATGTATGAATTTTTATGTATCCCAGACAGAAAGTTTTTATGATAATATTATAAATTTACTTTTTACTAATACTATAAGTGATTATAATATAATAGTTACATTTTTAAACAAAAAAATGGTCTTTGCGGTAGGACGTAGGTACATAATGAAAAGTATTAGACAATATTCATAAAAAGCACAAAGATTTTAGTATACTTTTGTATATAAAATGATTGTTGAAATCTAAAGTACATCCCCGTTAAATTTTACGTAGTTCTAAGGTGTGTATATGCTTGATTCAATTCGCGATAATTTTTCAATCAAAATGATTAAAAAATCTTTAAATTGGAGCATGTAAGACTGACAATTATATATATCTGTGACACCATTTTTTTATGATAATATTTATATATTTACTTTCGACTAATAGCATAGGTGATTATAATGTAATAGTTACCATTTTTAAACAAAAATTGCTCTCTGGGGTAGGACGTAGGTACATAAATATAAGTATTAGAAATATTCATAAAAAGTACAACGATTTTTGTATACTTTTGTATATAAAATTATATTTGAAATTCTAATGTACATCCCCGTTAAATTTTACTAGGGATAAGGTGTGTATATGCTTGATTCAATTCGTGATAATTTATCAATCAAAATGATTATAAAATTTTTAAATTGGAGCATGTATGTATGAAATTTTTATGTATCCCAGACAGAAAGTTTTTATGATAATATTTATAATTTACTTTTACTAATAGTATAAGTGATTATAATGTAATAATTACATTTTTAAACAAAAAAATGGTCTTTGCGGTAGGACGTAGGTACATAAAGATAAGTATTAGACAATATTCATAAAAAGTACAACGATTTTTGTATACTTTTGTATATAAAATCATTGTTGAAATCCAAAATACATACCCGTTAAATTTTACGTAGTTCTAAGGTGTGTATATGCTGATTGAATTCGCGATAATTTTTCAATCAAATGATTATAAAATTTTTAAATTGGAGCATGTATGTATGAAATTTTATGTATCCCAGACAGAAAGTTTTATGATAATATTTATAAATTACTTTTACTAATAGTATAAGTGATTATAATGTAATAGTTACATTTTTAAACAAAATGCTCTCTGGGGTAGGACGTAGGTACATAAAGATAAGTATTAGACAATATTCATAAAAAGTACAACGATTTTTGTATACGTTTGTATATAAAATGATTGTTGAAATCTAAAGTACATCCCCGTTAAATTTTACGTAGTTCTAAGGTGTGTATATAATTGATTCAATTCGTGATAATTATTCAATCAAAATGAATAAAAAATCTTTAAATTGGAGCATGTAAGACTGACAATTGTATATATCTGTGACACCATTATTTTATGATAATATTTATATATTTACTTTCGACTAATAGCATAGGTGATTATAATGTAATAGTTACATTTTTAAACAAAAATTGCTCTCTGGGTAGGACGTAGGTACATAAATATAAGTATTAGACAATATTCATAAAAAGTACAACGATTTTTGTATACTTTTGTATATAAAATGATTGTTGAAATCTAAAGTACATCCCCGTTAAATTTTACGTAGGAATAAGGTGTGTATATAATTGATTCATTCGCCATAATTTTTCAGTCAAAATGATTATAAAATCATTAAATTGGAGCAGGTAAGTCTGACACTTATATATATCTGTGACAGCATTATTTTATGATAATATTTATATTTACTTTTCACTAATAGATAAGTGATTATATGTAATAGTTACATTTTTAAACAAAAAAATGCTCTCTGGGGTAAGACGTAGGTACATAAATATAAGTATTAGACAATATTCATAAAAAGTACAACGATTTTTGTATACTTTTGTATATAAAATGATTGTTGAAATCTAAAGTACATCCCCGTTAAATTTTACGTAGGAATAAGGTGTGTATATGCTTGATTCAATTCGCATAATTTTTCAATCAAAATGATTATAAAATCTTTAAATTGGAGCATGTATGTATGAAATTTTTATGTATCCCAGACAGAAAGTTTTTATGATAATATTTATAAATTTACTTTTACTAATAGTATAAGTGATTATAGTGTAATAGTTACATTTTTAAACAAAAAAATGCTCTCTGGGGTAGGACGTAGGTACATAAAGATAAGTATTAGACAATATTCATAAAAAGTACAACGATTTTTGTATACTTTTGTATATAAAATGATTGTTGAAATCTAAAGTACATCCCCGTTAATTTTACGTAGGAATAAGGTGTGTATATAATGATCAATTCGCGATAATTTTTCAATCAAAATGATTATAAAAACATTAAATTGGAGCAGGTAAGTATGACACTTATATATATCTGTGACAGTATTTTTTATGATAATATTTATAAATTTACTTTTCACTAATATTATAAGTGATTATAATGTAATAGTTACCTTTTTTTAAAAAAAAAATTGCTCTTTGGGGTAGGACGTAGGTACATAAATATAAGTATTAGACAATATTCATATAAAAGTACAACGATTTTTGTATACTTTTGTATATAAAATGACTGTTGAAATAAAGTACATCCCGTTAAATTTTACGTAGAATAAGGTGTGTATATATTGATTCAATTCGCGATAATTTTTCAATCAAAATGATTATAAAATCTTTTAATTGGAGCATGTATGTAGAAATTTTTATGTATCCCAGACAGAAAGTTTTTATGATAATATTTATAAATTTACTTTTTACTAATAGTATAAGTGATTATAATGTAATAGTTACATTTTTAAACAAAAAAATGCTCTCTGGGGTAGGACGTAGGTACATAAAGATAAGTATTAGACAATATTCATAAAAAGTACAACGATTTTTGTATACTTTTGTATATAAAATGATTGTTGAAATCTAAAGTACATCCCCGTTAAATTTTACGTAGTTCTAAGGTGTGTATATGCTTGATTCAATTCGCGATATTTTTCAATCAAAATGATTATAAAATCTTTAAATTGGAGCATGTTTGTATGAAATTGTTATGTATCCCAGACAGAAAGTTTTTATGATAATATTTATAAATTTACTTTTTACTAATAGTATAAGTGATTATAATGTAATAATTACATTTTTAAACAAAAAATGGTCTTTGCGGTAGGACGTAGGTACATAAAGATAAGTATTAGACAATATTCATAAAAAGTACAACGATTTTTGTATACTTTGTATATAAAATAACTGTTAAATCTAAAGTACATCCCCGTAAATTTACGTAGGAATAAGGTGTGTATATAATTGATTCAATTCGCCATAATTTTTCAGTCAAAATGATTATAAAAACATTAAATTGGAGCAGGTAAGTCTGACACTTATATATATATCTGTGACAGCATTATTTTATGATAATATTTATAAATTTACTTTTCACTAATATTATAAGTGATTATAGTGTAATAGTTACATTTTTAAACAATAAAATACTCTCTGGGGTAAGACTTAGGTACATAAATATAAGTATTAGACAATATTCATAAAAAGTACAACGATTTTTGTATACGTTTGTATATAAAAGGATTGTTGAAATCTAAAGTACATCCCCGTTAAATTTTACATAGGAATAAGGTGTGTATATAATTGATTCAATTCGCCATAATTTTCAGTCAAAATGATTATAAAAACATTAAATTGGAGCAGTAAGTCTGACACTTATATATATCTGTGACAGCATTATTTTATGATAATATTTATAATTTACTTCTCACTAATATTATAAGTGATTATAGTGTAATAGTTACCTTTTTGAACAAAAATTGCTCTTTGGGGTAAAACGTAGGTACATAAATAAGTATTAGACAATATTCATAAAAAGTACAACGATTTTTGTACACTTTTGTATATAAAATGATTGTTGAAATCTAAAGTACATCCCCGTTAAGTTTTACGTAGGAATAAGGTGTGTATATAATTGATTCAATTCGCGATAATTTTTCAATCAAAATGATTATAAAATCATTAAATTGGAGCATGTAAGACTGACAATTGTATATATCTGTGACACCATTTTTTTATGATAATATTATATATTACTTTCGACTAATAGCATAGGTGATTATCGTATGTACATTTTAGTTATTTTTAAACAAAAAATTGCTCTCTGGGGTAGGACGTAGGTACATAAATATAAGTATTAGACAATATTCATAAAAAGTACAACGATTTTTGTATACTTTTGTATATAAAATTACTGTTAAATCTAAAGTACATCCCCGTTAAATTTTACGTAGGAATAAGGTGTGTATATAATTGATTCAATTCGCGATAATTTTTCAATCCAAATGATAAAAAATCTTTAAATTGGAGCATGTATGTATGAAATTTTTATGTATGCCAGACAGCATTTTTTTATGATAATATTTATATATTTACTTTTGACTAATAGCATAGGTGATTATAATGTAATAGTTACATTTTTAAACAAAAAGTTGCTCTCTGGGGTTGGACGTAGGTACATAAAGATAAGTATTAGACAATATTCATAAAAAGCACAACGATTTTTGTATACTTTTGTATATAAAATGACTGTTGAAATATAAAGTACATCCCAGTTGAACTTTACGTAGTTCTAAGGTGTGTATATAATTGATTCAATTCGTGATAATTATTCAATCAAAATGATTATAAAATCTTTTTAATTGGAGCATGTATGTAAGAAATTTTTATGTATCCCAGACAGAAAGTTTTTATGATAATATTTATAAATTTACTTTTTACTAATAGTATAAGTGATTATAATGTAATAATTACATTTTTAAACAATAAAATGGTCTTTGCGGTAGGACGTAGGTACATAAAGATAAGTATTAGACAATATTCATAAAAAGTACAACGATTTTTGTATACTTTTGTATATAAAATAACTGTTAAATCTAAAGTACATCCCCGTTAAATTTTACGTAGGAATAAGGTGTGTATATAATTGATTCAATTCGCCATAATTTTTCAGTCAAAATGATTATAAAAACATTAAATTGGAGCAGGTAAGTCTGACACTTATATATATATCTGTGACAGCATTATTTTATGATAATATTTATAAATTACTTTTCACTAATATTATAAGTGATTATAGTGTAATAGTTACATTTTTAAACAAAAAAATACTCTCTGGGGTAAGACTTAGGTACATAAATATAAGTATTAGACAATATTCATAAAAAGTACAACGATTTTTGTATACGTTTGTATATAAAAGGATTGTTGAAATCTAAAGTACATCCCCGTTAAATTTTACATAGGAATAAGGTGTGTATATAATTGATTCAATTCGCCATAATTTTCAGTCAAAATGATTATAAAAACATTAAATTGGAGCAAGTAAGTCTGACACTTATATATATCTGTGACAGCATTATTTTATGATAATATTTATAAATTTACTTCTCACTAATATTATAAGTGATTATAGTGTAATAGTTACCTTTTTGAACATAAAATTGCTCTTTGGGGTAAAACGTAGGTACATAAATATAAGTATTAGACAATATTCATAAAAAGTACAACGATTTTTGTACACTTTTGTATATAAAATGATTGTTGAAATCTAAAGTACATCCCCGTTAAATTTTACGTAGGAATAAGGTGTGTATATAATTGATTCAATTCGCGATAATTTTTCAATCAAAATGATTATAAAATCATTAAATTGGAGCATGTAAGACTGACAATTGTATATATCTGTGACACCATTTTTTTATGATATATTTATATATTTACTTTCGACTAATAGCATAGGTGATTAATGTAATAGTTACATTTTTAAACAAAAAATTGCTCTCTGGGGTAGGACGTAGGTACATAAATATAAGTATTAGACAATATTCATAAAAAGTACAACGTTTTGTATACTTTTGTATAAAATTACTGTTAAATCTAAAGTACATCCCCGTTAAATTTTACGTAGGAATAAGGTGTGTATATAATGATTCAATTCGCGATAATTTTTCAATCCAAATGATAAAAAAATCTTTAAATTGGAGCATGTATGTATGAAATTTTATGTATGCCAGACAGCATTTTTTTATGATAATATTTATAATTTACTTTTGACTAATAGCATAGGTGATTATAATGTAATAGTTACATTTTTAAACAAAAAGTTGCTCTCTGGGGTTGGACGTAGGTACATAAAGATAAGTATTAGACAATATTCATAAAAAGCACAACGATTTTTGTATACTTTTGTATATAAAATGATGTTGAAATCTAAAGTACATCCCCGTTGAACTTACGTAGTTCTAGGTGTGTATATAATTGATTCAATTCGTGATAATTATTCAATCAAAATGATTATAAAATCTTTAATTGGAGCATGTATGTAAGAAATTTTATGTATCAGACAGAAAGTTTTTATGATAATATTTATAAATTACTTTTACTAATAGTATAAGTGATTATAATGGTAATAATTACATTTTTAAACAAAAAATGGTCTTGGGGTAGGACGTAGGTACATAAAGATAAGTATTAGACAATATTCATAAAAAGTACAACGATTTTTGTATACTTTGTATATAAAATAACTGTTAAATCTAAAGTACATCCCCGTTAAATTTTACGTAGAATAAGGTGTGTATATATTGATTCAATTCGCCATATTTTTCAGTCAAAATGATTATAAAAACATTAAATTGGAGCAGGTAAGTCTGACACTTATATATATCTGTGACAGCATTATTTTATGATAATTTATAAATTTATTTTCACTAATATTATAAGTGATTATAGTGTAATAGTACATTTTTAAACAAAAAATACTCTCTGGGGTAGGACGTAGGTACATAAATATAAGTATTAGACAATATTCATAAAAGTACAACGATTTTGTATACGTTTGTATATAAAAGGATTGTTGAAATCTAAAGTACATCACGTTAAATTTTACATAGGATAAGGTGTGTATATAATTGATTCAATTCGCCATAATTTTCAGTCAAAATGATTATAAAAACATTAAATTGGAGCAGGTAAGTCTGACACTTATATATATCTGTGACAGCATTATTTTATGATAATATTTATAAATTTACTTCTCACTAATATATAAGTGATTATAGTGTAATAGTTACCTTTTTGAACATAAAATTGCTCTTGGGGTAAAACGTAGGTACATAAATATAAGTATTAGACAATATTCATAAAAGTACAACGATTTTTGTATACTTTTGTATATAAAATGATTGTGAAATCTAAAGTACATCCCCGTTAAATTTTACGTAGGAATAAGGTGTGTATATAATTGATTCAATTCGCGATAATTTTCTCAAAATGATGATAAAATCATTAAATTGGAGCATGTAAGACTGACAATTGTATATATCTGTGACACCATTTTTATGATAATATTTATATATTTACTTTCGACTAATAGCATAGGTGAATATAATGTAATAGTTACATTTTTAAACAAAAAATTGCTCTCTGGGGTAGGACGTAGGTACATAAATATAAGTATTAGACAATATTCATAAAAAGTACAACGATTTTTGTATACTTTTGTATATAAAATTACTGTTAAATCTAAAGTACATCCCCGTTAAATTTTACGTAGGAATAAGGTGTATATATAATCGATTCAATTCGCGATAATTTTTCAATCAAAATGATTAAAAAATCTTTAAATTGGAGCATGTATGTCTGAATTTTTATATATGCCAGACAGCATTTTTTTATGATAATATTTAATATTTACTTTTGACTAATAGCATAGGTGATTATAATGTAATAATACATTTTAAACAAAAAGTTGCTCTCTAGTTATGGTAGACCCTTCTTGTTTGTCTGATTCGCTTAGGTCCGTGGTATAGTGTCCCTCCCTCTCTCATCGTGGGGGGTCGGGGTTATGATCTTGGCAGCATTACTTTTTTTACAGGTAATGCCTTGGATGGTTGGAGTAGGTACATTAAGTATTAGACAAATTCATAAAAAGCACACGATTTTTGTATACTTTTGTTATAAAATTATGTTGAAATATAAAGCAAATCCCCGTTAACTTTACGTAGTTGTAAGGTGTGTATATGCTTGATGAATTCGTGATATTATTTAATCAAAATGATTAAAAAATCTTTAAATTGGAGCATGTATGATGAAATTTTTATGTTCCCAGACAGAAAGTTTTTATGATAATATTTATAAATTTACTTTTTACTAATAGTATAAGTGATTATAGTGTAATAGTTACATTTTTAAACAAAAAAATGCTCTCTGGGGTAGGACGTAGGTACATAAAGATAAGTATTAGACAATATTCATAAAAAGCACAAAGATTTTAGTATACTTTTGTATATAAAATGATTGTTGAAATCTAAAGTACATCCCCGTTAAATTTTACGTAGTTCTAAGGTGTGTATATGCTTGATTCAATTCGCGATAATTTTTCAATCAAAATGATTATAAAAACATTAAATTGGAGCATGTAAGACTGACAATTGTATATATCTGTGACACCATTTTTTTATGATAATATTTATATATTTACTTTCGACTAATAGCATAGGTGATTATAATGTAATAGTTACATTTTTAAACAAAAAATTGCTCTCTGGGGTAGGACGTAGGTACATAAATATAAGTATTAGACAATATTCATAAAAAGTACAACGATTTTTGTATACTTTTGTATATAAAATGATTGTTGAAATCTAAAGTACATCCCCGTTAAATTTTACGTAGTTGTAAGGTGTGTATATGCTTGATTCAATTCGCGATAATTTTTTAATCAAAATGATTAAAAAATCTTTAAATTGGAGCATGTATGTATGAAATTTTTATGTATCCCAGACAGAAAGTTTTTATGATAATATTTATAAATTTACTTTTTACTAATAGTATAAGTGATTATAGTGTAATAGTTACATTTTTAAACAAAAAAATGCTCTCTGGGGTAGGACGTAGGTACATAAAGATAAGTATTAGACAATATTCATAAAAAATACAACGATTTTTGTATACTTTTGTATATAAAATAACTGTTAAATCTAAAGTACATCCCCGTTAAATTTTACGTAGGAATAAGGTGTGTATATAATTGATTCAATTCGCCATAATTTTTCAGTCAAAATGATTATAAAAACATTAAATTGGAGCAGGTAAGTCTGACACTTATATATATCTGTGACAGCATTTTTTATGATAATATTTATATATTTACTTTTGACTAATAGCATAGGTGATTATAATGTAATAGTTACATTTTTAAACAAAAAAATGCTCTCTGGGGTAGGACGTAGGTACATAAAGATAAGTATTAGACAATATTCATAAAAAGTACAACGATTTTTGTATACTTTTGTATATAAAATGATGTTGAAATCTAAAGTACATCCCCGTTAAATTTTACGTAGGAATAAGGTGTGAATATAATTGATCCAATTCGCCATAATTTTTCAGTCAAAATGATTATAAAAACATTAAATTGGAGCAGGTAAGTCTGACACTTATATATATATCTGTGACAGTATTATTTTATGATAATATTTATAAATTTACTTCTCACTAATATTATAAGTGATTATAGTGTAATAGTTACCTTTTTGAACATAAAATTGCTCTTTGGGGTAAAACGTAGGTACATAAATATAAAAATTAGACAATATTCATAAAAAGTACATGATTTTTGTATACTTTTGTATTTAAAATGACTGTTCTAATCTAAAGTACATCCCCGTTAAATTTTACGTAGGAATAAGGTGTGTATATAATTGATCCAATTCGCCATAATTTTTCAGTCAAAATGTTTATAAAAACATTAAATTGGAGCAGGTATGTCTGACACTTATATATATATCGTGACAGCATTACTTTATGATAATATTTATATTACTTTTTACTAATAGCATAGGTGGTTATAATGTAATAGTTACATTTTTAAACAAAAATTGCTCTCTGGGGTTGGACGTAGGTACATAAAGATAAGTATAGACAATATTCATAAAAGCACAACGATTTTGTATACTTTTGTATATAAAATGACTGTTGAAATATAAAGTACATCCCCGTTGAACTTTACGTAGTTCTAAGGTGTGTATAATTGATTCAATTCGTGATAATTATTCATCAAAATGATTATAAAATCTTTTAATTGGAGCATGTATGTATGACAATTTTATGTATCCCAGACAGAAAGTTTTTATGATAATATTTATAATTTACTTTTTACTAATAGTATAAGTGATTATAATGTAATAATTACATTTTTAAACATAAAATGGTCTTGCGGTAGGACGTAGGTACATAAAGATAAGTATTAGACAATATTCATAAAAAGTACAACGATTTTTGTATACTTTTGTATATAAAATAACTGTTAAATCTAAAGTACATCCCCGTTAAATTTTACGCAAGAATAAGGTGTGTATATAATTGATTCAATTCGCCATAATTTTTCAGTCAAAATGATTATAAAAACATTAAATTGGAGCAGGTAAGTCTGACACTTATATATATATCTGTGACAGCATTATTTTATGATAATATTTATAAATTTATTTTCACTAATATTATAAGTGATTATAGTGTAATAGTTACATTTTTAAACAAAAAAATACTCTCTGGGGTAGGACTTAGGTACATAAATATAAGTATTAGACAATATTCATAAAAAGTACAACGATTTTTGTATACGTTTGTATATAAAGGATTGTTGAAATCTAAAGTACATCACCGTTAAATTTACATAGGAATAAGGTGTGTATATAATTGATCAATTCGCCATAATTTTTCAGTCAAAATGATTATAAAAACATTAAATTGGAGCAGGTAAGTCTGACACTTATATATATCTGTGACAGCTTTATTTTATGATAATATTTATAAATTTACTTTTCACTAATATTATAAGTGATTATAGTGTAATAGTTACCTTTTTGAACAAAAAATTGCTCTTTGGGGTAAAACGTAGGTACATAAATATAAGTATTAGACAATATTCATAAAAAGTACAACGATTTTTGTACACTTTTGTATATAAAATGACTGTTAAATCTAAAGTACATCCCCGTTAAATTTTACGTAGGAATAAGGTGTGTATATAATTGATTCAATTCGCCATAATTTTTCAATCAAAATGATTATAAAATCATTAAATTGGAGCATGTAAGACTGACAATTGTATATATCTGTGACACCATTTTTTATGATAATATTTATATATTTACTTTCGACTAATAGCATAGGTGATATAATGTAATAGTTACATTTTTAAACAAAAAATTGCTCTCTTGGGGTAGGACGTAGGTACATAAATATAGTATTAGACAATATTCATAAAAAGTACAACGATTTTTGTATACTTTGTATATAAAATTACTGTTAATCTAAGTACATCCCCGTTAATTTTACGTAGGAATAAGGTGTGTATATAATCGATTCAATTCGCGATAATTTTTCAATCAAAATGATTAAAAAATCTTAAATTGAGCATGTAATTATGAAATTTTTATGTATGCCAGACAGCATTTTTTTTGATAATATTTATATTTTACTTTTGACTAATAGCATAGGTGTTATAATGTATAATTACTTTTAAAACAAAAGTTGCTCTCTGGGGTTGGACGTAGGTACATAAAGGTAAGTATTAGACAATATTCATAAAAAGCATACAACGATTTTGTATACTTTTTTATAAAATTATATTTGAAATTCTAAAGCAAATTCCCCGTTAAATTTACGTAGTTGTAAGTGTGTATATGCTTGATTGAATTCGTGATAATTTTTAATCAAAATGATTAAAAAATCTTTTAATTGGAGCATGTATGTATGAATTTTTATGTATCCCAGACAGAAAGTTTTTATGATAATATTTATAATTTACTTTTTACTAATAGTATAAGTGATTATAAGTGTAATAGTTACATTTTTAAACAAAAAAATGCTCTCTGGGGTAGGACGTAGGTACATAAAGATAAGTATTAGACATATTCATAAAAAGCACAAGATTTTAGTATACTTTTGTATATAAAATGATTGTTGAAATCTAAAGTACATCCCCGTTAAATTTTATACGTAGGAATAAGGTGTGTATATCTTGATTCAATTCGCGATAATTTTTCATCAAAATGATTATAAAAACATTAAATTGGAGCAGGTAAGTCTGACACTTATATATATCTGTGAAACATTTTTTTATGATAATTTTATATATTTACTTTCGACTAATAGCATAGGTGATTATAATGTAATAGTTACATTTTTAAACAAAAAATTATCTCTGGGGTAGGAGTAGGTACATAAATATAAGTATAGATAGACATATCATAAAAAGTACAACGATTTTTGTATACGTTTGTATTAAATGATTGTTGAAATCTAAAGTACATCCCCGTAAATTTTACGTAGTTCTAAGGTGTGTATATGCTTGATTCAATTCGCGATAATTTTCAATCAAAATGATTAAAAAAACATTAAATTGAGCATATTGTATGACACTTTATATATCTCCCAGACCAGTTTTTATGATATATTTATAAATTTACTTTTTACTAATATTATAGTGATTATAGTGTAATAGTTACCTTTTTGAACATAAAATTGCTCTTTGGGGTAAAACGTAGGTACATAAATATAAGTATTAGACAATATTCATAAAAAGTACAACGATTTTTGTACACTTTTGTATATAATGATTGTGAAATCTAAGTACATCCCCGTAAATTTTACGTAGGAATAAGGTGTGTATATAATTGTTCAATTCCCCATAATTTTTCAGTCAAAATGATTATAAAAGCATTAAATTGGAGCAGCAAGTCTGACACTAATATCTATCTTGACAGCATTATTTTATGATAATATTTATATATTACTTTTGACTAATAGCATAGGTGGTTATAATGCAATAGTTACATTTTTAAACAAAAAAATACTCTCTGGGGTAAGACGTAGGTACATAAATATAAGTATTAGACAATATTCATAAAAAGTACAACGATTTTTGTATACGTTTGTATATAAAATGATTGTTGAAATCTAAAGTACATCCCCGTTAAATTTTACGTAGTTCTAAGGTGTGTATGCTTGATTCAATTCGCGATAATTTATCAATCAAAATGATTATAAGATTTTAAATTGGAGCATGTATGTATGAAATTTTTATGTATCCCAGACAGAAAGTTTTTATGATAATATTTATAAATTTACTTTTTACTAATAGTATAAGTGATTATAATGTAATAGTTACATTTTTAAACAAAAAAATGATATTTGCGGTAGGACGTAGGTACATAAAGATAAGTATTAGACAATATTCATAAAAAGCACAACGATTTTTGTATACTTTTGTATATAAAATGATTGTTGAAATCTAAAGTACATCCCCGTTAAATTTTACGTAGGAATAAGGTGTGTATATGCTTGATTCAATTCGCGATAATTTTTCAATCAAAATGATTATAAAATCTTTAAATTGGAGCATGTAAGATTGACAATTATATATATCTGTGAGAGCATTTTTTTATGATAATATTTATAAATTTACTTTTTACGAAAAGTATAAGTGATTATAGTGTAATAGTAACATTTTTAAGCAAAAAATTGCTCTCTGGGGTAGGACGTACGTACATAAAGATAAGTATTAGACAATATTCATAATTAGTACAACGATTTTTGTATACTTTTGTATATAAAATGATTGTTGAAATATAAAGTACATCCCCGTTAAAGTTTACGTAGTTCTAAGGTGTATACTTCACTGAAGAAAATGTTCTCCAAAGAGCGTTCGAAGCTCCGAAAACGACTCTAACTGAATTTTTGACATTGTGTCAAAAACCTGATGTTTTTGGCCAATTCGCGAAGACATTGGTGTATGGTGATGTTTCACGTTATTTCACATGGAACAAATCCAGTGAAAAATTGGAGCCACGGAAACAAGGAAAACCACATCCTTCCATTACAGGCATATTCAAAGCTAAGACATTGGGGAGACTTTACACGGTACATCCAAAGCAACGTGAGTGCTTCTATTTACGTTTGTTATTGGTGAATGTTCCCGGACCAACGTCTTTTGAATTTTTACGAACTGTTAATGGTCGAGTATTCAATACATACCAGGTTGCATGTCGTGAACTTCAATTGCTAGAAGACGATAACCATTGGGACTTAATGCTTGCTGATGCTGCGTTGACATCAACACCGAATAACATTCGTCAGTTGTTTGCAATTATTTTGATGACTCGCAAGCACAAACTTTGTGGGAAAAATATAAAAATTGTATGACAGAAGACATCTTGCACCGAATTAGACAAACAAATCAATGCCAAAACATAGATTATACACCAGAGATGTACAATGAAGCATTGGTCTTGATCGAGGATTTATGTGTTCTTATTTCAAATTTACCACTTAATCATTATGGTATGCCATCACCTAATCGTCCAGCCACCGACTTAGTCAATACCGATTTACAACGAGAAAATCAATATGACCATGGAAGTTTAACAACAATTATCATGAACAGTGAACCATTACTGACAGCAGAACAAAAAATTATTTATGATCGGATTATGCTGGCTGTTGCTGCTGAACAAGGCGGTTTTTTTTTCTTGGATGCACCCGGTGAAACCGGTAAGACATTTTTAATATCATTGATTCTTGCCAAAATACGGTCGCAACAAAAAATCGCATTAGCAGTAGCATCGTCAGGCATTGCGGCTACTTTACTGGATGGTGGGCGAACAGCACATTCAACATTCAAGCTGCCATTGGATGTTCATAATAAACCAGATGCAATGTGTAACATCAAAAAGAATAGTGGATTAGCTGCAGTGTTTCGGAAGAGTTCTATAATAATTTGGGATGAGTGCACAATGGCACACAAATATTCACTTGAAGCATTAAACAGAACTATGCAAGATTTAAACAGCAATAATAAACTTTTCGGTGGTGCTATCTTACTTTTGTCTGGTGACTTCCAGCAGACCTTACCGGTTATACCTCGCTCTACTTTCGCGGATGAGATTAATGCATGTTTGAAACAATCATTCTTATAGCGAAGTGTTGAAACACTTCGATTGACCATAAATATGCGAGTACAATTGCAAAATGATCCATCAGCACAAATATTTTCCGAACAACTATTAGATATTGGGAACGGTAAAATAGAACTGCAACCAAATACGCAATGCATTAAACTACCAGACAATTTTTGCACTGTTGTTCAGGATAAAAATGAATTGATTCAGAGTATTTTCCCGGATATACAGAATAATTATTTGAATCATGAATGGCTTAGTCAACGGGCGATTTTGGCAGCCAAAAACGTTGATGTTGACGGAATCAACTTCCAGATACAACAGTTGTTACCAGGCGATCTGATGTCTTTTAAATCAATCGATACTGTTGTTGATGAAAATGAAAGTGTAAATTTTCCGATTGAATTTTTAAATTCATTAGATATCCCTGGAATGCCACCACATAATCTTCGATTAAAGATTGGTTCCCCTATTATTCTCCTCCGTAATTTGAATCCACCTCAATTATGTAACGGTACGCGTTTGGTCATCAAAAAGATCACCGGAAACATTCTTGAAGCAACCATTTTGTCTGGGAAGTTTAAAGGAAAATTGGTCCTACTGCCACGTATTCCGATGATACCATCAGATTCCACCATACCCTTCAAAAGGCTACAGTTTCCAATTCGTTTAGCTTTCGCCATGTCTATAAATAAATCTCAAGGTCAAACAATGTCCATTTGTAGTTTAGATTTGGAAAAACCATGTTTTTCTCATGGGCAACTATATGTTGCGTGTTCACGTGTTGGGAAACCGTCGAATCTATTTGTGTTAGCTAAAGACAGGTTAACCAAAAATATTGTGCACCGATTGGTGTTAAATTAAATTGAAATTGAAAGTATTTATAATTCTAAAATATAGATATTAATGTTTAAAAGTTGAAGACTGTCTGCCTTGCCTATCTCATTCATGAGTTTAAGCGTCACATGTTATTTACTGTATTATACTGTAATATACTTATATTTGTTATAAAATTAAATGGAAATAATAAATCTGATAAATTTTTATTTTGTACCTATTGATTTCTGCTTAATATCAAGTGTAAGAAGATTTTAATTAATTGTGTTCAACGTACTTCCCCTTCAAATCTCAATCCAGTGAATTTGTATACCAACATCAACATTTTCATCTTTGTTTGTAAATAATTTCATTGTACTAAAGGGTTATAGTAGTAGAAAGTCAAATAAGGAGATCACCATATTTTTTTACAAATACCATCTGTGTGAAAAAGCATAGTAGACTCCGTGACTGATGTTCTCTTATTGTTCTTCTTAGATTGTTTACTATAATGTAATATAACAAAAACTTTAGCCACAGCAACGCGTGGCCGGGTCAGCTAGTATATTATATAGCATAGAATTAAAAAAAACAATATTACATTTATATTAAGTTTAGAAGTTTGGTTTTGGTTAATATTGTATTATAGTGTATGAGTTGTGTACTGTGTCACCAAACTCATGCTTTTAATGGAATTAAAAATGTATGTTTTAATTCAAAAGGTTAAAAAACCTAAAATGGCTTATGTTATTAAACTTATGATAAAAATATTGTTTCGTAAGAAGTTAATATTATGTATATAAATTTTTTTTAAAAACATTTAGTTTCTGAAAGAGCGAGTGTCTTAAGTGTCTTAATGGAAAACCCTGTATATTAGTTACTAATTGAAATAGTTTATATTTAATTGTATGGATTAAAAAAAACAATTGCAGAAATTAACATGGAGAGTCAAATTTAAAATCGTAATGGTGACGATTAATCACATGTTTTGTATTATAAATATTAAAATCTTATGTACATTTTGGACGAGAATTGATGATAAAACTATTACCACGATAAAATGCATATATATATATTTCGTTAAGAAAAATGTCGTGAACGTTTTATAGTTTCTCATATAAATTTCTTATCAAACAAATCCCTTGATGTTATATTATTATTAATTTAAAATATTTTTAACGTACATAATATTATATTTAAAAAATGTGGGCAAGTTGGTGTCGCTCTGCTGTACAGAATGTTACAAGTGGGTCACTGTAATGAATGGTGTTAAATTTGAATCCAATGATATAATATCATTGTATAAGAAAAACGATTCTGAACGAAAACGGTCAGTCAACCTATGATATTACTAATGACTTACTCTGATTACGGAAATTTAAAATTTAAAATTTTTTAGTTTTTTTTTTCTACAAATGTCAATAAAATTGTATTAATTGGGTCAAAAAGCGTAAAAATTTAATACAAGGTGTCTGATATATTATTTCAATAGTAGTTGAAAAATATTAAAAATACATTTTCTGATAGGAAAGTGAATCTAGTTAGTAATTTGGAGGGTCATAAGGAAAAATATCCCAATAGTTTTCAAAAGCGACGTGAAAAACAAAAGATAAATTAAGGCAAACGGGGATTTTTACGCAAAATCTGTTTTTGAGAAAATCGATTTTGGTTTTTGGTGCAACTCTAAAACAAATGATCGTTGGTAAATACATTTTGACAGAATATTTATATAAGCATTTTCTATGCATCTTATTATTTTCCAAATATTTTGACTTATTTTGAAATATTTACAGACATTTTCAGTTGTACTAGCAAAATACAATAATGTACTTAGACCCCCCCCCCCCCAAACACGAGAAAAACAGAACTGTTATGTACGTGATGAAGAAACATGAAACCCGTATTTTAAGTTATTAATTGTTGAAGGTAAACTAGGTTGTTCTATAGGTTTTTCAGAGTAAAATTATTATTTTTTTACAATAGTAGGTATCCAATGTGTTAATGTAATATTATTATTATTCATTAATAATGATCTTCCATTATTGTTGTTTAAATGACAATAACATATAATATCATATTATAAAACAAATTATATATATAATATTTACAGTATTTTTGAAAATAATAGATAACAATATTTTCAATTTTATAAATAATTAAGTTAATTATTAGGTACGATTTCCATGTGTAAATAATTCAAGGCAAATAGTCTATTTGCACCGAAATAAAAAAAACGTATGTTTTTCCGACAGCTTATTTGCGTCAAATTTACTTGTATAAACATTTTACTTTAACTACTTGGTTTAATTCATATATTTTAAAGACCGCTATCGAAAACCAAACTTTCGGTGCAGGCGTGACAATAATAATATTTTACACTGTATTTGAGACTATTTGGCGTTTATCTTAATAAATAAATAAATAAATAATTGTATTAACTATATAGTATTACTAGCTGATCCCGTGCACTTCGTTGCCCGTTAAATGTATCAACTCTGTATGACTCAAACTTTGTTCAATTCGTTATTTAATATTCGGTGTATGGTGTTCAAAATTTATTTTAACTTTTCCGTTGCCCAGAATAAAAATTCTGATTCGCAGCAGTACATTATATCAGGTAGGCAATCTACCTGTGGTAGATCGCGGACCCCGCCGTGCTGTTAGTACGTAAGTTTATGATTTAACTCTAAAGTATCAAAGTTATACTAAGTTTGTTGGTTTTACTTAATTCTACCTACGATGGATTAATATAATCAATTTACCTATACAAAATCCTATCCTAATCTAACCGTACCGATGAATAAAAAAAAACAAATTTAACCCTTTGTAAATTAACTTTTCTTCCCAGAGGTCTAATCTACCCAAGAACATTAATTTATATATATATCTAACTATATAAATACAGAGACTATAACTATACAGACTAAACTCTGGAACTACTTATCAGATCTTCTTGTATATTATATTATATGTATGTATATTGACAAAAAATAATAATACAAATAAACAAACATGACCGATTAACCAATAGCTACCTAAAATTTTCTTTCATATAAACCTTCTTCGTGAAATACTCTTTCGTTTAAAAAAAAAATTAAAAAGATCTGATAAGTAGTTTCAGAGTTAAGCCTGTACAGAGATTTTCATTTCACGTTTTTATAGTTTGATATTATATTATAATTTATATTTAAAAAGTAAAGCAAATAGTTTTTTTTTTGATTATTATTATCATTAAAAACCCATGGCAACCATTTATAAACAAAAATTTTCATCTGAAATCTCAAAATTCCCGTCTTAGCACCTCCCGGGATTAATCCTTTCCCTTTTAAAATTAGCCTATCTTTTAAGTTGGACCAATTACACGCGGTGTAAAAAATTTCATCAAAATCGGTTAAGTGGTTTAGGAGTCCATTGAGGACAAACATTGTGACACAAGATTTATATATATTATGTTCAACTGTTCAAGTTCAGAATTACACAATTACATTTCTTATCAGTTTACTCTTGTAAAGACGTATAGTTGCTATAAGTAACTAATTATACAATAAACTGGTAATAATTATGGCAGAGGACTAGTAACATTGGCATATTTATGATTTACACATTTGCAAAAATAGCAGAGTACGACAAAAATACGTTTCAAGTAGCATGAAAAGGTGTGTTCTAAAGTCCAGCCCTTGCACTCGCCCACAGCCAATTGCCCGATCATATCATTCACCAACACCCCCAAGAAGATCGATCCGATACGTGCTTTATCGGTTGAGTGGTGATTTGGTTGAGGCCGAGGGCTAGGCACCGGAACATAGGTACCTTTTCATACTACGATTTCATACTTTAACAAAGCCAGTCTTTTTATTTTTAGGGAATATTTTACACTTGTCTACGCAATCTTATAATTTTTGTTACACATTTAAGTTAAATTATTTTTCCGCACCAACATTTTTCTTTTAAACAATACTGTACCAATAATGTTTTGATAAAAATTATTATAAATTTATTTTAATTTTTTTTATCGAAATAATATGTTTTTGACGTCCGCCGGGCACACATTTCTTAGAAGTTTGTGGGATCGCCGATTTGCCAATAAATGGCGTTAATTAAATTTTATTAATAGATATAAATAAATAGAAAATTAAGAAAAATTAATTTTGTTAATTTGGCAATTGCATAAAATATATCTAAATTATGTGATTGTTTTCACTTATTTTAAATGTTATTTATTTTATCAATACTTTTAAATAAAATCGCTAAAAAAATGTTTAAGTGCATAAATGCTTGCATATTTAGTGTTTTCTTAGAGCTACAAGACCTCTGCACTCGATTATAATAATTAATTATTTAATACTACCTATGTTCACGCACAAACCCCTCATGGTAAAAAGTGTTTTATAATAAACAATAAAATATATCATCCCGAAATCTTTTTTGGCACTGTACAACATAACAATTATCATTGCACAATTACTTTTCACACTACACACTAATCAGAACACTGAATTTTTCGAATGAATTTCTAACTAAAAAATAGTTTTAAAATTTTCGTGGTTTTTACGAATTTTGTCAAAATTCTAACTTCAGACGCTCATAAAAAATCACGTTTTTCTATTTTTTTTTTTTTTGTTTATAATTGGAGGGACTGGTACCGTTCATTCGACCATCCAGATGCACCACCTACTAGATTCATTTTCCCACCGGAAATTTGAAAAGCGAATCATTCAATTTCGATACCTTATAGTGTAAACAGACACAAACCTTAAATTTTATTGTCACGCAGAATGTAAATCGCCTAAAAGTTTCAATATAAGTCGATTCACTCTAATTTTTAACAAATAACGATGCTAAATTTGATCCAGTATTGATCGTAAATTGAATATAAGAGGGGGTCGGATTAAAGTGTACGTCTTAAATCGTGGGATCATGACTGATGACCAAGGGAGCTGAATCGTTCACGACATTTCGGATTTCGGTAAAATTTTTGCGCTAGCCCGCCACCATTCTGTTTATCACTATGTACACGAACTATGATAGTAATAATTGTTATCAATAAATACTCATAATAGATTATTTTTTTCTTTTGCCGACTTTAAATTTGATATTAGCATGACTATTTCATACATTTTAGTACAAAATCACCGTGAATAAGTGTTATTCATTTTAATAAAAAATATAAAGTATTCGTCTTGCCGCATTACGCTAATTTTTATTTGTAAGTATTATTTTCTAGTTTCTATATTTTCGAATCTAAGAGGTTAAACACATTTAACATAAATTATGAATTAGGTATTTATATATTTTTTTACAAAATGACAAGTTCAGAAAAACTTTGTTCTCCATCGATGGTTAGCAGAAAATAAACCGACGAATAAAATATTTGAAAAAAAAAAAAAAAAAAGGAAAGGGGACTTTTTACAGTTGATGATTTTAATAGCCCAGAAGAGCCTTCCTTATGTACTTAATAATGTCGATCTATTTACTGACACATGTAAGTTATCACTCAAGTAATTCAATTTAAACGTTTGCCAAACCAAAAAGTACTTTAATAGCTTATTGTTTTTATTTCATACAAGGATTATACTTATTATGTTTTCAAAACTGAAATATATGATTGTACACATACAAGGAAATAGTCATTGTGTTGAACAATTTTAGACGTGACTTTCTTGAAGATAATCTACAGATCTCAGATGAAGCCATTCAATATAAGGGCGAATCATGAAACTTAAATGTGAGATAATGGTGATAGGTTTTAACTAAATCTATTTTACTGTGGTATTAACACATACCCCATTGTTCACAGACACATTGTATAATATCTAATTGGTGCATGGATTATATTTGTCTATCGAAAGGGCCTCAGACCGTTTCGTCAAATAAATTAATCAAAAAATAATATATTTTACAATTATAAAAATATCCCAAACTTGTTTTAAAAAAACATACAAATATAATAGTGCTTTCCCATTAAGGATCTTAAACAGTTATTTTTGCCATAAGGTTGATTATAACATTTATGGTCATATTACTCTAATATATTAAGACTAACGGTACAATTCTGCATTTACTGTATTAACATTTTCATGTTGATCGTTGTTCAAAGAGAGAAGACAAATGGTGCACTGACATATTTTTAACAAAGTTTTAATTTTTAGGTAAAAAAATTTTGGTGAGCAAGAATCCAATTTAAATAACGCAGAGGACCACAAAATATTTAAATTGTCAAGGACCACATAACTAGTTTGGAACATGGTATCATTTTGAAGGGAAAGTGCATCTAGTGTGATCCGTTTTAAACAGTTAAGATTGAAAGTACTTTCAATAGTGGGAAAAAACAAAAAAGATAATTAGTGGAAAAATGATTTATATTTTTTGACGAAATGATTCAGTTTCAGTAGTGGTACATAGAAGAAAGTTGACAAAGCGATGACGGTAGGCTACAAGAGCGCGGGCTCAGTACACACGGATGGTTTGTTCGCAAATGGCTATTAGTATTTTCTTATATTTTTAAAAACAATTTAACTCTTTTGATTTGGAGTATGCGAGATAATACATTTTAATTTAGTTCGATTAAATTTGTTTTTAAAAATTAGGTGTCATTAAAAAAGTTCGTCGATATGTCAAAGAGTTTGAAAAGGTGATACGGGATCCTATTCTATTTTCTATAATATATGTTCACAGATAAAGAGAACATTGCCACCATTTTTTCATAAGCATTTAAAGTTCACGCCTTTGACAAAATTCATTATCGATTGCCGAATTATCTTGTAGTTATAAAAAGATTAAAGGTTCAATTGTTATTTAGCTTGATGCTTTATAGTAATGATTTGATAAAATATTGATCAGTAAGTAATATAATTATCAAATTGATTAAATATGTAAATTATTGGTTCACAGGTCTTCGAAGCATGTTCCCATTTTACAACGAGGAGGAAAGACAAACTTCTTTGAAAAATGAATAGGATGCATTACCAAATACGCTTCAGTGGCTGTTATTAAAATCTCAATTATCAACAATGTTTCATAATTGATGAAAGACTTTTCCCATTCGTATATTCTGATATATAGGTTAGGTACCTACCTATTTCCTTTAATTTGTGTTCTTATTTTTCGTATGTTTCCCCCCACCACCCATCAGAAAGTAATTAGTTACTTTATTTCACTAAAAAAAAACCATACCAATATACTCTAGAGCAGAGGTTCCAACCTTATTATCATTGAGTACCACCAGATAATTTTATAATTAGTTTCGCGTACCACTTTAATTCTAAAACTAAATTAGGAGTCAAAGGTTATTTTTTTTTTTAATATATATTTTTATTATTTATTCATTTCTTATTAGGTATTTATGAAAGTAAAAAAATCTTAATATTTAAATTGATTACAATTTTGAAATTTAATGTGATATTTGTTGTGGGGATTGTACAAGAACATCAATATCAGGCTGATTGGAACTTATTTTCACTCTTATGGCATTTTGAATATCGAGCCAACTTCTGTACTTATTTTCAAATACAGTTATTCAGAAATCCACTCTCACACAAATAAATAGTGACAAATGGAATTAAACATTGTAATGCCTGCTTGAAAAGAGATGGGTATTCTTTTTTTGTTGACATCAAATGTTTTGTCTTTAAATGAATCTTTCATTGAACTGTCACTTACCATATCAATGAATGATTTTTTATCTACAACATCATCAGGGTTTTCATTGTCAGAGTCGTACAAAAATGGGTTTCTAATCCAATTTTTATTTGAATAGTCTTCAGAAAAATATTTTGAAAAATTTGTCTTCAGTGCTTCCAAGTGTTCCAAGATGTCAGCATTTAAATCTTCTTTCAGAGAGAGTTCATTTTCACTTTTGGGGACCATTTGGTAATTTGTTAACTATGTACTGATGGAAAGAACAAAGTATTCGTTACTGATTTATAATCCAAGAAAATGATTACAGGAAATCCGCTTATCACTCGTCGGTTGTCTATTGTTTTTGTAGTTTTCGTGACAGAATAATTTTTTTTTTTACCGTGTCTGTTTGTCTAGCTTAAATAATAAATATGTGCTATTCTAACATTCATTTTTAATAATACAAATAATATCTCATCGAATTCGTGACAGTGAAATCAAAAAGTTATATTTTTCTAGGTTTCATTCATGTGATTTGTGCCGAATGGTGTCAGTACGCATTCAACGTGTTAACTACCACGAGAAAACATACACCTTAAAAAACGATCATCGGTCTATAGGAGACCGAGATCCAGGTGTTGTATATATTCCAAGCCTGAGTGATCGAGACTACCCACGTCCATTGATCGGGTTCAATTTTCTAAGTTCCAACTGCATTTATCATGAAATAGATCTAATAACACCAATGTTAATCGTAAAGAAGATATTTATCATGGGTGAGTAATGATTATCAATTGGTTCTAGAAATTTACTTGCTCAAACTGTTGGGAAAAAACGCACATTGGATTTTGAATCATATTAGTATTTGACATAGTTCATTATCCTGGTGCGGGATACTGTAAATTATTTTGAACGGTTTAGCTTAATAATTTCTACTCTGGTTATTTTCCTAATCTAACATAACATTTTTGATATTTGTTTAATATAGAATTCCCAGAAATAAATACATGGGAAGAGAATGGTTAACTTAAAGTTTAGGAATTGATCGTTGTCATGAATAGCAACGTATATGTAGTGATCATTTTTAGAAGAAAAACTATAAGTCAGGAAAAAGCGATATTTATTTTCAAATGATATTCCCCACCTTATGATCAAACTGAGAAAAATGATCCTGCTAAAATAGTAAAATATGGTAATACGAGTTTATAATACTCATTTTGAACTCTTTGTTTCAGAAATACTGAAGAATACTAAAGAACAGATTAAAACCAGGCGCTGTTCCATCATTATTTTTAGATAGTGGTAAGAAAAAATTTATTATTTATTATTTTTTTTTTGTATATGTATTTTAATTATTTATTAGCTTTGTATTATTATAGTTTAGGTTAGGAAATACATGGTTTTATTTTGCTATAAATGTAATAACTGTGAACTTTTTTTTTAAAAAAAGTATAAATGAACAATATTATAAACTTCTTACTATTTAACATAAGAAAGAAAGTTTTATTAATAAATTAGAATAAAGCAACCCATGCAGTAAAAACACTAGTTAATAACAATAGTTCCCTATTCTTTATATTAATATATATATATAATATATTATAATAAATTCCAAATTAGTTTTTCAACAATCTATTCTTAATGACGCAGCAGAAAGTATAAAACTTACTTTTTTGTTGGATAAGGATAGTTAAAAGGGTAATTTTTTCCGCTTAAATCAGTTAATCCAAGACATGATTTGGAATTGTCCTTTAAATAATCTTTCTCTGATGTTATATTTCTGTTATATAGTAAAATTTTAAATCTATACAATAATTTAAAATTAAAATACTTTTTTTCAAATCATTAGCACCTATTGCTTTGCTGACAGTGTCAATAATGAGGTGCCTGTATTGAGTACATGTGAAGATCAATTGATAAGTCCAATAGATAATGAAGCTGCTGAACAATCGTTAGAAGATAAAAAAAACATGTAAAAGGTACTATATAAAATATTCTTACTAAAATACATTTTAACTTATAATTTAAATCCAACATTAAAATTTAATACTGAAAAAATTAATACCTCAGATAATACAGATAATACTTCCATGACAATGATGATTCATCATAGCTTGTTGTCCATTACTTGGAACCAATTGAAAAGAACTTCACAATGTATATAATTTATAATGGATGTCTTGTCAATACTGAAGATTTTACAATGGATGACACGGGTTTATTTACAAGAAATAAAAATAATGTTCTAGGTACTATGTAAAAAAATTCCTAGGCATATTTATATTTCTTTAAAATGCCTATTACAACAACAAAAGAGTTAAACGATCTTTTATAAAATGCATAGTATTGAAAAATGTTGTGGTAGGGTGGATTTGTCTTTGAAAATAGTTTATAAGGTAATGATATGTGTTCTGGTTTTCAAGGTTGGTAAAATATTGAGATTTGCAAATAATGAAAGCTAAAAACAAAACTATTAAAAGTTTTAAAAACAAAGTAAGTCTACTGGATGATCTTAAGTCCTAATATAAGACACTCGTTCTTTCAAAAACTATTAATATTTTTCCAAAACTTTAAGTTGTCATAAAACGACATATTTTTTATAATATATTATTTACTTTTTTTTCACTATAATTTTTTCAATTGTTTACTTTTTTAGTGATAACATACATTTTTAATTCCATATTCTAAAGTAAAATGTATTTTGGAATGCTTAGATATATTACAATCAAATTTTGTAAGAGTAGTTTATGATTTACAATTAGAACATGTTTTTGTATGCACTTGCATAGTTATTCTGGAAACAGTTTTCCCAGGGAATTAATTTTTTTCTCATAGATTAAAACTACTGACCGAACACAAATTATTATTTAGGAAGGTACCTACCTAAGTAAATTCTTTTTAGGATACATTTTTGATGTTAAGAGACGTTTGTTGTCTCCGTCTTACAAGTGTGTAACATACCACATTTACGCTTAGCAGATAAAGTTTAGCTCTGTTAGATTAAAAATAATAGTGAATCGACCTCTTATAAAACTTGATGGTAAGAACATTATCTGTGTTTGTGTTTTTTTTACGATTTTATTGTATTTAAGTGATTAATGATCATTTTTAATTTACGTTATATTATGTACGCATAACTTGTTAAAAAATTGAACTATCATAAACTATGATAAGTACATTATCTGTGTTCGTATATTGGCTACACAAATAATGTCCTTACCATCAAGTTTCATAAAAGGTTGATTCACTCTAATTTTTAAATGTAATAGAGCTAAATGTTATCTCGCTCTGTGTAATTTTGCAATTTTACGAACTTGTAGGACAAAGACAAATAATGTCTGTGTGGCATCGTCTTAATTGATTCATATTTTTCTTATACATTAAAATTACCTACAAAATACAGATTTTTGTAAAGAAAAGTATTAATTTTATTAATTATTTTTCAGAAAATAAATGAATATTTTATTGCAATATTAATATATTTATGCATTTTTAAGATTTTTTAGCTCCGTTATAGTAGGTCATTAATGCATACAAATCCGCGCTCCAGTTATAAGTATTTAAAACTTTAACGAATGAATGTGGAAATACTCCAAATAATATTATGCTTATGTAATTCGAAATGTCTTAATTCAAAAGGTTAAAAAACCTAAAATGGCTTATGTTATAAAACTTGTGATAAAAATATTGTTTTGTAAGAAGTTAATATTATGTATATAAATTTTTTTCTGAAAGAACGAGTGTTTTAAGTTAAATGGAAAATCCTGTAAATTGATTACTTATTAAAATAATTTATATTTTATTTTATGGATTGCTGAAAAGCAAGAAAGTGTATTAGAACTAAGATATTTAATTATATTTAATATTTATATAATTCATCAACGTAGCCCAGCTTTGAAACCATCTGTAATAAAATATTTAATATTCCAGATGGTTTTAAAACGAGTCTATGTTGACAATTTTTAAAATCATTTTCAAGTTCGGTTGAATTTAAAGAACATGATCATTCCTGTATTTTTGTGAGCAAAATTACACATTGGCCACCGGGCACCATGATAATAAACTGACCATTTAAAAGTTTTAAGCCATTTAATCTGAAATGTATGAATATATTTTTCCCGGTATTCTCATATGCGGATTCAAATTTAAAAATGTAATGGAGACCAATGATCCCCTGTATTGCCACGATAAAATACTTATGTACAGTCAACAGTCTTCGTGATTTTTTAAAAATTCCAATGTCAATTATAAGTCATACCTAATATATAAAATTAAAAATTAAAAGTATAGCAAATTATTTCAATAATTGTGTATGTATTATTATTTTATTATTATAATTATTTATTCTTAAAATAGTATATTCATGTCCATATTTAAAAATGTTTTATATTTAGTTTAGTAGTTTGGTTTTGGTTCATATTGTATTATAGTGTATGGGTTGTGTACTGTGTCACTAAACTCATGCTGTTTTTTTCAAAAACATTTAGTTTCTGAAAGTACGAGTATCTTAAGTGTCTAAATGGAAAACCCTGTATATTAGTTACTAATTAAAATAGTTAATACTTAATTGTATGGATTAAGAAGAACAATTGCAGAAATTAACATGGAGAGTCAAATTTAAAGTCGTAATGGTGACCATTAATCACATGTTTTGTATTATAAATATTAAAATCTTATGTACATTTTGGACGAGAATTTATGATAAAACTATTACCACGATAAAATGCATATATATTGTTATAACATTTTTAATATACAGTGTTTTTAGTCAACCAAACTTAGATTTTCTACATCCACTTAATATAGACGTTATGGTCAGAAAACCAAATTAAGTATTACATTTTAATTGATTTAAAAATAATATATTTTTAATGAAATTCAAAATTATAAAGAATGGAAAAAGAATAGATTTAAATTTGTAAAATCGGTATCATATTATTAAAAAAAGTAATTGTATTTTATGTACTTAAAAAAAAAAAATATTTATAATAATTTTTTTTTGACTAAATTTATTGACCTATTATATTATATATTATATTAAATTTGTGAAATTTGCGTATGGCATTATTAATAAAATATTATTGTAATTTATGCATTATAAAAAATAATTATTAGTTAATAAACGTTATATTATATCCGTATATTTTCATGCCGTACATTTATTAATAGATTAATTGTAGCCCAATATCTAAGTAGTAAAATGTAAACAAATATTTTATAAGGAGCAAGTAGATAAAGTATGGCCCAATTACCGACCGCCATAGGTACCTACATGATACCTTTTTAACTTCAGATGGCTATTAAATATTTAAACTATACACATGTCAATTAAAATTCAACAAATATTAATTTATTTTTAAATCAATTAGCCATTAAAGGTCTTAATATAATATTAAGCCTATCTTATCTTCCGTAGGTACTTGAAATTTTCATCAAATGTTTGTTTAACACTTTCTTCATTATGCATGATAAAATTGTTAATTAAAATCATCCATATTTCTTAAGTTTAAATTAATATTTTCAACAGGAACTAATTAGTATTAAGTTAGAGTAGTTACTTCATAGAAACAAATTGATAATTGATACAAAACAACAAATATGTGCTAGTTAATGGACTAGGTACGTGGCACATAAATATCACTGTGAAACAGCAATTAAAAAAGAAAACTATGTGTTATATAACTATGTCTTATATAACTTTAATACCTATATTTCTTAATGTGGTATCAAAGTAACACCATTTTATGAAAAAAAATTATATCATTATGGTACTCTTGTGAATAAAAAATTAGTGTATAAAAGTAGCCCCACAAAATCAACGTAACCCAGGTTATGCTCATTCTACGGTAGTTAAAAGTCTATATAATTTTCAACTTTTTAGACATTATATAAGTTCAAATTAGAACAAAATTAGGTATATATTAAAACCAAGAATACCTAACTATTATAGTAAAGTTATTTTGTTTTCAGGGAAAAATATTATTCGTGGGTATATGAAAATGTTAGAGTATATTATTATATTTTATACATACAATTACAATTACAATTTTAAATGTAATTATTATACTACCTACTTTTGTACTAATGCTAAAAAGTAAAATAAATTGCTTTAACCACGAAAATTTCATCAAATACGAACTCGTATACAATTATTTTAGACAATTTAATTCAAATTTAACGCCATCCATTACAATGACCCACTGTACAGCAGAATGACTTTCACTTTCCACAATACTCGATTTTTAAATTAAAATTTTTTTTTCCATTATTAGTCAGTTTTTCATTCTTTAAATCACTTTTTTCGATATTTTTATTAACTTAAATTTTTTTAGAATATATGTAGGCTGCATTAAAAAGTTAAATTGTTTAGGTTTAAAATGTATTAAACAAGATTTTTTACTGCAATATTCACAGCCATAGTTATAATAATTTGAAAATATCAAATTAAGTTTGGTTTTCATAGTTTTATAATATGTACAGTGAAACATTCATATTATTAAAAAGTCTCGTGGACTCATATGAACTACAAAAAAAGTTTGTATCAAGAAGAATTTCGTAAAGTAGAAGTAAATACATTTGGATCTCTAAAATATTAAGTTTAACAGAACATTTTGTTAGTTGGAAGTTCGTTGTAGAGAAGTTTCACTGTATAGTTATACAAGAATTATATAATTATCAGTGGGAACTTATTTTTTAACATATTTGTTTTGAATAGTTTCATCATTGACGACTCCCTAGTCTCTACGAATATATCTTACTATGTGGACAATAATTAAAATGTCCGTTAGTCTCTATTTTTGCCTATGATAGTGGTAGGTACGTGTCCAATATTTTTAATTATTATTTAAGATAAATAAGAGATTCGAGGTATTGGTATTTAAATTCAGAGTACTAAGCACCCTTAGCCCGCCTGTGATTTACGCCGATGCGCGTAGTTCAACATTTTCATATTCCCATTGGAGTCCTAGTGCTGTTATAGGGGACATAACGATATATTTTGGTATGAGCGCACATTTGAGTAAAAATAAAAGTACGGTCATAATATTTATAGTAAATTTAAATTTCGATGGCTGAAAATTAAATAACATTCAAACATGTAACCAGAAGATACCACCAAACGTTTGGTTTTGACGGAAAAAAAACATAAAATTTCTTATAATATTCAAATTTCGTTTTTTGAAATTCCAAAAACTTTGTTGAACTATACAGAACCTTTATCAATTTAGTATTAATTAATACAATCATAATAAACTTTGAAATATTATCTACGCCCGTATTTTCCTATTAAAATTAATGATGGTGACAATTAATGTTGATGACCACGTCAGAATATCGAGAAAAAATGCCGTACCTAATTCATTCTGTGTCCACGAATCTTAGATTTAAACGAAAAATTTTTATGAATTCCTAACTCGAAATAATTTGCACATTTTTCTGATTTTTATCAAAATTTGAACTTACTTTAAATGCTTAAAAAAAAAGAAACTAATAATACATATTACATTTTATCGATACACAACTTTTTGGTATGTCAAGAAACTTAAAAAATGTAGTACTGACCATATTCCTCATTAGTCGATGTTAGTGGAAATTAAATAAAAAAGTCAATCGTAAAATCATAAAAGTTTTTACTTTTTAATGATAAGCATCTGAAGTTAAAATGTTGACATTTATCAAAAAGAATTTTAATAACCATACAAGATTACCCTTAAATTATTTTACATTTAACAAAAAAAAAAAGTTTACCGAATAGTCAAATTAATTTATTAAAAGCGTTTGACATTGAATCACCCGTAAATTATAACCAAATTCTTAACGATTTTTGAAATTTTCTTATTTTAGATTCTGATTGGAACGATGAATGTATTGATTTTACAATGATGTGTGGTTTTTTTATTTTATTTTTGTGTCTGTCATCACCTTTTAGGACAGTAAAAATGCTTGGATTTTCTTCAACGGTATCTTTTCTGATAGGCAAGTGAATCTTGTTTTTCAGTAGTTTTCAAAAGCGACGTGAAAAACAAAAGAAAAATTAAGGAAAAATGGGAATTTTGAGCGTATATACAAGAAATTGTCACTGATAGTTTATATCTGCATTTTCTATACACGATCAAATTTTTAAAATATTTTGATTGTTTTGAACTGTTTAGGAACATTTTCAGTTTCAAATTTTATTAGTATTTTTTCTTTGGATGTCAATAAAACTTTATTTGTTACATAAAAAGCTTAGAAATTTAATACAAGGCTCCTTCAAGGATTGTTACAATGAAAAATTATATTAAAAATCCTTCTTCACATTTTTCATATTTTACAACTTTGATGACACCCTTAGAAATGAACATAATTACGTAGGTATATGGATTTTGAAGTCATTCTTTTGGTAAAATGTGGTGGTTGATTTTTTGACACCCATGTACCTAATTATGAACTTCTAACCGGTATTTATGGATAGAATTTAGAGAAGAAGAGAAACGAAGGTTTCTTGTATCAATTTTTAAAAACTATATAAAACAAGAGGGATTTTATGGTTAATGGGTAGGTACTTATCTTTTTATCTATAAAATTATAACCACGAGAATATCAACGCAGTACATTGTTGTCGGTAATTGGTTGTTCTAGGTTTTCGGGGTAAAATATTTTTTTGTACAATAGTAGGTATCTAATGTGTATGTATATTTATCAAATTTATAGTTTAATAATTATTTTGTAGTTAAAAATTTATAAAATGTTCAACTTTTATAGCTAAGGATTGAAAATTGAAAACAAGGCTCCACGTAAATAGGTTATATATAAATTACTTTATGCACAATAATATCATCAAATATACTTCGTAACATCATAGTCTGACAGACCGTTTTCGCTCAGAATCGTTTTTCTTATTACAATAATATTATACCATTGAATTCAAATTTAACACCATCCATTACAGCGACCCTTTTGTAGCCTACTGTACAGCAGAGTTACATTCACGTAACCAATTTTTTAAATCTTAGATTTAAATGGAAAATTTTTATGAATTTCTAACTCAAAATATTTTGTACATTTTCCTGATTTTTATCAAAATTTAAACTTTAAATACTTATAAAAAAAAAAAATAACAATACATATTATATTTTGTAGTAAGAAACTTAAAAAATGTAATACCTACTATGTTCCTCATTAGTTGATGTTAGTGGAAATCAAATAAAAACGTCAATTGTAAATTTACAAAAGTTTTAACTTTTTAATAATAAGCGCCTGAAGTTAAAATGTTGACATTTATCAAAATCATGAAAAATTGGCAAATTGTTTCATGATAAATTTATAAAAACTTTTTCATGAATATCTTAGAATTTAAATAACCATACAACAATACCCTTAAGTTTTTATACATTTAACAACAAAAAAAAAATTTACCAAAAGTCAAATTAATTTATGAGGAGCGTTTGACATTGTATTCACCCGTAAATTATTAACAAATGAAAAAGTTGAGAAATAAGTATTTAAAGATTAAATATGACGAAATTTATCAAACTGAAATTTTACAAATCATTAGGTAAAAATATACAACATTTTCAACTTTTATAGCTAAGGATTGAAATTTTAAAACAAGATTCAACGTGAGTGCGATTTATTCAGTCACAAAAAATCTAAATATTATCTATACACAGTTTTTTTATATTTATTTTAAGTCCAAATTTGGACGAAATTAAATGTTAAATAACCAAGAAAGACGATTTTAGTTTTTCTGTAGTACTTACCTAATTAAAAATATTATTCATGCATATTATTCGTCCATATTAAGGATACATGAAACTTCTAAAGTGTATTGTAATATACAAATATGATAAAAAAAAAACAAATAATAATAATTCAACATAACCAAAAATAAATTTAACCTACTGTTGAACTAATGCCTAATAGTAAAATACATTACTTTCTAAACGTCGACAAGTTAAAATGTCGACGAGACATTAGGTATATCGACAAGAAAAAAAATGTCGAATATGTCAATATGTACGAATTGTGTACCTAAATAAAAGAAATAAGTTTTAAAATAAAAAGCCTATGATATTACTAAGTACATTTGATGATATTATTAAGTATATTTTGATGATATATACCTAATTGTGAATAAAGTAATTTATTTATAACCTATTTATGTGATATCTTGTTTTAAATTTTCAATTCTTGGATATAAAAGTTAAACATTTTATAAATTTTTAATTGCAAAATAACTACTAAATTAGAAGTTTTATACATTTTTTCAAAATTCAAACTTTGAATGCTCGTAAAAAAAAATGTGCCTATATATTTTTAATATTTTTTAACTACAATCATAACTATATTTATATATATAATATATATATCAGAAGTGATTTCAAGAAACCATCAATTAATCATCGAATGTAGTTATTAACTGCGTGTTAAAATGTTACCTACTTAAATACTCCCACCGCTACTATCCATCGTTTTCCATTAAATGACACCAGTGTTTGGTAGTAACTTAACCTAAATTTAGTTTACTTTTAAGTAATTTAATTACATTTTATTGTAAGTAATTTATATGTAATTTAAGTTACTTTTTTTTAGTAAATATTACTAAATTACTCGTTACTTTTTTGGTTTAATATATTTTTAGAACGTATTGATAATATTGTATGTAAATATTAAAATATATCATATAACTTATAAGTATTATAATACATTTATAGGTTAAGTTGTCTGAACTGTAATATTTTTTTTTTTATAGTATTGACTATTTTGACTGTAAAGTGTTACTTTTAGAATAGAATTATATATGTTACTAGTCACTACTTCATTAAAAACCCACGAGCTGCCACTGATTGAAGGTACATCAATGTTTTGATTGTGTATGGGTCTATGTAAAACATATAGTAATATATGAAAAGATTAAACTGATCAAATAGTAAATGTATACATATCTAGTACCTAGTGATATATAAGACATATAAACTATTATACCTACTTTTATGGAATTTACCGAATTGTTTAATCAGTTTCCCCAAACCGCTTCACCTCGATAACAGAAGTTCCACAGCCTTTGTACTATCTTGTTTTGGTTATTTGAAAACGGAATCTGTACGTTCCATAAAAAAAAGATTGTTTGGGTAAATTGGAATACAAGTCACTATTAAGCTTCATGCCAGGTGAGATATAACAACCCTAGAAATATAAATGATATTTTTTATCTTTAAATTACAAATTATATTATCTTATTGTGGGAAATAACAAGCAATTGCAATCAAAATAACTAATATAAACGTAAAATTAAAGAAAAAAAAGTTAGGTTATAGTGTACATTAGGACGTGTGTGTAACTTATTTTAGATGTTTAAAATGTTCAATCTTAGCTGTAATAATTGAATAATTTATACATTTGTAAATGCCAATAATTTGCAAATTTCACGAAAATTAGAACTTCAGCCTGTTTTAAAAAAAAAATTTGTCAATTTAGGCTCAACATTTACTTTAAATCACACGAACAAAAACTTGCCAAATACATACTTGGCTATGTAACTTTAATATTATTTAACTGCTATCTTGGAAATTTATGAGTAAACATGACTTAAAAAATTTTCAAATCCTAAATATGAAAATGACCAATTTTATAAATTTTCTACTCAAAATAATTTACATAGTCTTGTTACTATGTTTAATTTTTGTAAAATTTCAAACTTCGAATAGTTATAAAAAATTATTGAAAATTTAGAATCAACTTTCTTTTTAAGTGACACGAATAATAACATATAAGACAGTGCGAAATATTATTTATACACAATAAATTTAAAAAAACTGAAAATTTCTAATATCTATAAAAAGCTAAATACAAATCTGGGGTTCGATTTTTAAGTAATCGTAAGTAATTCAATCAAAAATATGTTGCTAATTAGATAAAAGTAATTGTAATTATTTGTAAATGTAAGATTGAACATGTTTAATTGAAAACTTTTTATCATTGAAATTTTCTGAGCTCTTTAAACTTTCTTAGAAAATTTTATTTTTTTAATGTACATATTTATTAAATCATTAAGCTTTGATCTTGTGCCTTGTACTTTTAGTATTTTAGTTAAATGTTGATGATTTAACAAGGAATTAAACAACTGTGTATATTAAATAAATTAAAATACACTTAAGGTACCTAATTACATACAATCTACACGTATAAATATAACATTTTATCAATTATATATAAACTTACAACCGTGGCGTAGCTAGCGATTATCACTCAGTAAGCTTATATTATTGGAAATACGAAACTAAGTTTAAGCGTTTTACACATAAATAGAAAATTGCCTATTTTGTACTCCTTAGAAATGCCCGGCACTCAAAACCCCTTAAATATTTTATTCATTTCAGCAAGATGTTGTATTTAGTATATATGACACATTTGGAAGTAATTTTAGTTCTATTTTTTTTTTTCAAAATGAAAACAGCTGCAAATATATTGTTTATACTATTTTATGTTGCCCGCTCCCCTTTTAGAAATCCTCGCCACGTCACTGACTGACTGCAAATGGGTCACTTTATCAATCTCTAAAAGTTGTTTTAACGATAATCGTCAAAGTTTGATGGTAGCGTGGGAAAATGCTTTTTTCCTACATAATATATTAAACGACGGATCAGTTTCAAGTCACCATGTTCCATGTTATCAGCAACATCGGTATTTTTAGCTCTTGGCGTTCTTTATGTTTTGGACGGGTTGGAGGGAGATGCTTTTCTGCCTTCTTTTCAGTGAGCTCCTTACAATTTCTATTAAAATAACCTAATCTGAGTATGCATCATGTTTATGGTCCGCGTTAGATTCATCGACAATTTGGTTATTATTATTTACAATAATACTAGCATTACAAAGTGTATTAGTACACTGATCATTGAAATTTCCATTTTTGAATTCCCTATTCTCTCGAAATTTCAATTTGTTCAATATTTTACAACGTTTTACTCTCCGTGTTAAACAAAGTAATAGCGTCCATTATTATTACACCGTAAATTGCAATCGGAGACTAAACTAAAAGCTAAAAACTAAGCTAAAAAAGTTGAACATTGTATACATTTTTAACTACAAAATCATTTCTAAACCATTAATTTGATAAATTATGTCGAAGATCAACTCCAATTTAAAGATTTTATAATCATTTTGATTGAAAAATTATCGCGAATTGAATCAAGCATATACCTCCTTACACTCCCGTAAATTTAACGGGGCTGTGTACTTTAGATTTTCAACAATCATTTTATATACAAAAGTATCCAAAAAATCGTTTTGTCTTTTTATGATCTTGTCTAATACCTTATTTTATGTACCTACGTCATACCCCAGAGATCAATTTTTTGTTTAAAATGTAACTATTACATTATAATCACTTATGCTCTTTGGTAAAAGTAAAATATATTAATATTATAATAAAAAAAAAATGCGGTCACAGATATATATAAGTGTTCAGACTTCACATGCTCCAATTTAATGATTTTATAATCATTTTGACTGTAAATTATGGCGATTGAATCAATTATATACACCCTTATTCCTACGTAAATTTAACGGGGATGTACTTTAGATTTCAACAATCATTTTTATATACAAAATGTACAAAAATCGTTGTACTTTTTATGAATATTGTCTAAAACATATATTTATGTACCTACGCCTACCCCAGAGAGCATTTTTTGTTTAAAATGTAACTATTACATTATAATCTCTTATACTATTAGTAAAAGTAAAGTTATAAATATTATCATAAAAACTTTATGTCAGGGATACATAAAATTTCATACATACATGCTCCAATTTAAAGATTTTTATAATCATTTGGATTCAAAAAATTATCGCAAATTGAATCAAGCATATACACACTTATCCCTAGGTAAAATTTTAACGGGGATGTCTTTAGAATTTCAAATATAATTTTATATAAAAAAAGTATACAAAATCGTTGCTTTTTATGAATATTGTCTACTACTTATATTTATGTACCTACGTCCTACCCCAGAAGAGCATTTTTTGTTTTAAAAATGTAACTCTTACATTATAATCACTTATACTATTAGTAAAAAGTAATTTATAAATATATTATAATAAAAAAAATGTTGCCTGCCATTCCTTAAAAAATTTCAACATACATGCTCCCAATTAAAAACCTTATAATCATTTTGATTAAATAATTATCGCGAATTCAATCAAGCATATAAACACCTTAGAACTACGTAAAATTAACGGGGATGTACTTAGATTTCAACAATCATTTTATATACAAAAAAGTATACAAAATCGTTGTACTTTAAGAATTTATGTCTAATACTTATCTTTGAGTACTTACGTTTTACCCCGGAGAGCATTTTTTTGTTTAAAAATTTAAATATTACATTACAATCCCTTATACTATTAGTCGAAAGTAAATATATAAATATTATCATAAAAAAATTCTGTCACTGATATATATAATTGTCAGACTTACATGCTCCAATTTAAAGATTTTATAATCATTTTGATTGAAAAATTATCGCAAATTGAATCAAGCGTATACACACCTTATTCCTACGTAAAATTTAAAGGGGATGTACTATAGAATTTCAAATATAATTTTATATACAAAAGTATACAAAAATCGTTGTACTTTTTATGAATATTGTCAAATACTTATCTTTATGTACCTACGTCCTACCCCAGACAGCAATTTTTGGTTTAAAATTGTAACTATTACACTATTATCACATATAGATAGTGAAAAAAGTAAATTATAAATATTATCATAAAAACTTTCTGTCTGGGATACATAAAAAATTTCATACATACATGCTCCAATTTAAAGATTTTATAATCATTTTGATTGAAAATTATCGCAAAATGAATCAAGGCGCTTATACACACCTTATTCCTACGTAAAATTTTAAGGGGATGTACTATAGAATTTCAAATATAATTTTATATACAAAAGTATACAAAAATCGTTTGTGCTTTTTATGAATAGTCTAATACTTATCTTTATGTACCTACGTCCTACCCCAGAGAGCATTTTTTGCTTAAAAATGAACTATTACATTATAAACACCCTATGGTATTGTCAAAAGAAAAAATATATATTATCATAAAAAATGCTGTCACAGATATATATAAGTGTCAGACTTACCGTCTTCAATTTAATGATTTATAATCATTTTGACTGATAATTTATGGCAAATTGAATCAATTATATACACATCTTATTCCTACGTAAAATTTATCGGGGATGTACTTTAGATTTCAACAATCATTTTATATACAAACGTATACAAAAATCGTTGTACTTTTTATGAATATTGTCAAATACTTATCTTTATGTACCTACGTCCTACCCCAGACAGCAATTTTTGGTTTAAAATTGTAACTATTACACTATTATCACTTATACTATTAGTGAAAAGTAAATTTATAAATATTATCATAAAAAAATGCTGTCTGGCATACATAAAAATTTCATACATACATGCTCCAATTAAAAAGATTTTATAATCATTTTGATTAAATAATTATCACGAATTGAATCAATTATATACACACCTTAGAACTACGTAAAGTTTAACGGGGATGTACTTTATATTTCAAAAATCATTTTATTTACAAAAGTGTATAACAATCGTTGTACTTTTTATGAATATTGTCAAATACTTATCTTTATGTACCTACGTCCTACCCCAGAGAGCAATTTTTTGCTTAAAAATGTTACTATTACACTATAATCACTTATACTATTAGTGAAAAGTAAATTTATAAATATTATCATAAAAACTTTCTGTCTGGGATACATAAAAATTTCATACATACATGCTCCAATTTAAAGATTTTATAATCATTTTGATTGAAAAATTATCGCAAATTGAATCAAGCGTATACACACCTTATTCCTACGTAAAATTTAAAGGGGATGTACTATAGAATTTAAAATATAATTTTATATACAATAGTATACAAAAATCGTTGTGCTTTTTATGAATATTGTCTAATACTTATCTTTATGTACCTACGTCCTACCCCAGAGAGCAATTTTTTGCTTAAAAATGTTACTATTACACTATAATCACTTATACTTTTCGTAAAAAGTAAATTTATAAATATTATCATAAAAATGCTCTCACAGATATATATAATTGTCAATCTTACATGCTCCAATTTAAAGATTTTTATATCATTTTGATTAAATAATTATCACCGAATTGAAATCAATTATATTACACACTTAGAACTACGTAAAATGAAATCGGGGATGTACTTTAGATATCAACATCATTTGATATAAAAAATTATACAAAAATCGTTGTGCTTTTTATGAATATTGTCTAATACTTATCTTTATGTACCTACGTCCTACCCCAGAGAGCATTTTTTTGTTTAAAAATGTAACTCTTACATTATAATCACTTATACTATTAGTAAAAAGTAAATTTATAAATATTATCATAAAAAAATGTTGCCTGCCATTCCTTAAAATTTCATACATACATGCTCCAATTTAAAACCTTATAATCATTTTGATTAAATAATTATCGCGAATTCAATCAAGCATATAAACACCTTATAACTACGTAAAATTCAACGGGGATGTACTTTAGATTTCAACAATCATTTTATATACAAACGTATACAAAAATCGTTGTACTTTTTATGAATATTGTCTATTACTTATCTTTATATTCTTACGTCTTACCTCAGAGAGCATTTTATTGTTAAAAAATGTAACTATTACACTATAATCACATATACTATTAGTAAAAAGTAAATTTATAAATATTATCATAAAAAAACTCTGTCACAGATATATATTAATTGTCAGACTTACATGCTCCAATTTAAAAGATTTTTATAATCTTTGATGAAAATTATCTCGAATTGAATCAAGCATATACACACATAATACCACGTCAAAATTTAATGGGAGGTAATTTAGATTTCAAAAATCCTTTATTACAAAATTGTATAACAATTGTTGTACTTTTATGAATATTGTCAAATACTTATCTTTATGGTACCTACTTCCTACCCCAGACAAAAATTTTTAGGTTTTTAATAATTGTAACTATTTACACTATATCACTTTTATACTATTAGTGATTGAAAAGTAAATTAAAATATTCCATCATAAAAAAAGCTGTCTGCCATACATAAAAATTTCATAACACCATGCTCCAATTAAAAAGATTTCTATAATCATTTGATAAATAATGATCACGAATTGAATCAATTTATAAACCACCTTAGTCGAACCTCCGTAAGTTTAACGGGGGATGTACTTTATATTTTAAAAAATCATTTTCTTTTACCCAAAAGTGTATAACATCGTTGTACTGTTATGAATATTGTCAATACATATCTTTTATGTACATCGTTCCTACCCAAGACAGCAATTGTTGGATAAAATTAACAACTATTACTATATTATCACTATAACTATTTGTGAAAAGTAAGTAAATTTATAAATACTTATCATAAAACAAAATGCTGTCGGCCCTACATCAAAAATTTCCATTTACTACATGCTTCCAATTAAAGATTTATTAATCATTTTTTTGATTTGCAAAATTAGCGA
>SSSL01000082.1:0-53651 GCA_008086715.1 Sitobion miscanthi
TCGTTAGCAGTTTAATGGACTATTAATTTTTTTTATTTCCAAGCGCCAGTATACTCCAACGTATCAGGTTTACATACGAGGCTCATGGGTATAGACGATAGAGTGATAATTGAGGTTCCTGAAGTTAGTTGGAGTATAAAAAATAATTACCCGAATGAAAAATGTAAAATGTTGGAAACTGCAGAATTCAATAAGTATAACATAATAATAATAATAATACACGGGTGATACACGAATTGTCATTAAAGTGTAGAAGTAACTTTTGTGAATATAATATAATATAATGGTAAATACAGATGATAGATAGTTACAAAACTCGGATTTTGACATTTCTTTAGAAATAATTTTTGTTTTGAATAGAAAAACCATTGGGGTTTTTCTTTTGAATTCAATTGGAGTAGTTGGCTTATTTTTTTGTTTGCGTTAATTATATTATGACTATATAGTATCTATAGCTCTCCAAAGTTACTTAAATTATAAAATGTACGTACGTGTAACTCGTGCAATGCGGCTATAATCTTATTAAATAGTTTTAAATAACAAACTACTTACACAGCTAATATAAAAATTAAATACTTTAAAGTTTACCATCGAAATTGGATCTATTTCCGATATCTGTGTACGATAACTTATTTTACGCTATAACTTAATGCTAACTTTTAAAATTGAACATTAACTAGTGTGAGTAACTACATTTTTTTTTTTACTTATTTAACTTCTTATAAAGTCAACTGTTAATTAATATGTATATCTCTTGTATTATAACTTACCTTCTAGTTAATTTAAATAATAATTCCTTTAACTAATTTATTAATTATGATTTTCTTAATCTACAGAGGTAGGTACACAATCATTTTAAATAAAAATAAACAAATAAAATAAATTCCTTGATTAAACAATTTAGTCGACTTTATGAATGTATTACTAACGTATAATAATTGTACCAACCATTGTAGTGCAATAAGAAGAAATAGTAGATTGCATAATATTTCCCTAAATATTTAGTTATTATTAATAAAAAAATTTAAAGTTAGACTAAAATTACTTAAATATATGATCCGGGCAGGGATTAAAAAAAATAAATTAACTTCTTTTTAATTGGATTAAGTTAACAATTTTCGGTACATTAACTTTAATTTTCAAACACATTGTTTGTTAACAATCAAATTAGGTTGGTATATTTTAACGTTCGTCAAATTAATTTTTATCATTAACTTTTCAAACTTTGATTGATATAGGCACCTATAGCTATGACAAGGTATTGAAACATAATCGATAATATTAATATTATTATCTCGATTGACAAAATATTCGTTTTATTACTATGGTTGTATTATAGAATAATAGTAAATAATTTATGTTTTGAATTGTATATTATATTATTATGTATAGACTATAGGTACTATCTAAATAGCATGTACATAAGCACATTGTACTTTATGTGTACAATATTATAACACAGCTAGTTGCATGTTATATAACATTATTGACTAGTTACCTTTGCATGCTTTCGGAAAAATTAATTATCATCAAAGAGAAAGTTAAAACAAATTTGTCTGGATAAATATGAGTATAATAGTCTGCATGATGTTACATTCGACCATAAATACTGAGTGTAAATGAAATACATATCTAATTTATCAAAGAACAGGATTTAAACAAATATTGTTTTTTCCTATAATATTATGAATTTATGAATTATGATTTATTGATGTGTAAATTATGTATTATAGATACTTACAAACCGTACATCAGACAACTATTTCGTCGTAGACATATTCGTATTAATAATCGATATTAATACGTCTGTTACAAATAATAATATACAGTAATTGGTCAATACATACCAAATTAAATTTCAATTATAAACATCATAGTATATTTTGTTGATCCAGACGGAAATTTGTGCATCGCTCAATAAATCCTTATTATTATTATTTGGCTGGTACAGAATTAGCTCCCGAGCCCCAACACCTCATGCCGAATTGGTCCCAGTTTGAAAAAGGTATTATATTAAAATTGGTTCTTGTTTAATTAAATCCACACATTTTCCTTCTCAATTTTGCAGGATTAGGACTGTCAACTTTAAAGTAGGCTTGGTTACAAATGTGCATTAGCGAGCGTTGAAGTGTAAGTCAACCAGTCAACACTTAAGTTACAAAGTAGAGATAATAAAATATAATATTATATACAATTTAAAATCGTTGAGGTGATAGGTTAGGTTAAACGACCTTGCAAATTTGAAGGAAACAATATTCTATTCGTGAAAGTTTCCCATTCTACACTCAGCCGTACAGTTTTCCAAGTATGTATTGGTTATTTCTTTCTTGTTTGCTGGTAAGTTTCCTTGTATTACTACTGCGAAATTGAATACTGTTCAATGTCTTCATAATATTAGGATGGGATTTATTTTTGGGAGTAAATTCTTTATTTAGTTTTTTAATTGAACAATTCGCAACAATTTGTAGTTCACCTATAAATATTTTTGTCAAATCCGGCCCAAATTGTTAGTGGAAATGAATTGTCTGTCATTATGTATATGTATCTTGAGCGTAGTCAAAGATTTGATCCAATTTTGGACAGCATGTGGTTTCGTGGCCATCAAATCATAATAAAAACAGTCTTCGACACCTTCGAATTATAAAACTGATAATAAGAGCAGTTAACAAAATAATTTCAGTCTTCAGAAGCTGTCGGACAAAAACAGGAACGAATTTGGCTTCACTTAATAAAATACCTTTTAAACGGGAACAAATTCGGCTTGACTTAATTAAACCCTTTTTTCGAACGGGAACCAATTTGGCTAGTCGCTATTATTTATCCAAAAGCGTGGGTACCTACCTACCTATTTGCGTAATAATAACACATACATTATGTATTGTTTCGGTATAATATTTTTTTTTTCAAACTACCCTCTTGAATTAATAGAATCCCGATTAATTTATAAATTTCATATAATTTTTACGGTTAGTTCGATTTTGTAATTATTTGTTTCGTAATAATTGTTGACATGAATAATTGTACAATCAATAATTGGTATGAATTATTACAATTATTAAACATTTTAACATTTATGTATTATGCCAAGTTGTATCCATACATTTAGTAGTATCGTCTATCAGGAGTGTTTTATCAAATTAAATAATATTTTAAAGAGTATTTTACTATCTAAAAATTAGATAAACTAAATGGTTTCTATTAGCAGTTTTTCTTGAACTATTTAACTTAACTACTATAAAACCGTATTAATCCATATTAATCCGAAAAATAATGTTTATGAGTTGCGACCACACAAAAGTTTTTTTGAAAATGTCACACTAGGTATACTCATATACGATGATTGTTACGACGAAATAATAATAGCGTAAAAGGCCAAGTAGAATGTTGTAGAATATAATGCAAGGTGTTTTGTATTGAATGTCACCATCATTAAAATAAATGAACTCGATAAACGATATTTTAAGAATCACGAACACCGACAGTCACATAATAGTAAATATTTCAAAGACATTTTTTAAAATTTTATTTTATATTACATTATAATTCGCATTATTACTATTTACCCAGTGCTTACTTATATTTATTGTAATGTCGACATTCGTTGTGGGAACTACCTGTTCTGTTTAGAACCAATAAAACATAACATTTATACAATAATACATCACAGGATTAGAAATATATAATTTTGTTTTTATTTATACGTATAATTTGGTGTAATATTATATAAGCTGTTTCTACACTTTATACACTGCGAAAAGACTCACGAGAAAACTTATGACATGCAAAGATATACCATTAACCACGATTATATCCCACCGACTGCAATATATAAGACCACACACACACGCGCACAGGGCAAAACTAGAAGAAAAGCGTACTTGCAATAGGTATTATAATATATGTATTGTACATTATAAACTCTTGAAAAACACGCGATCTTCACCTCGGTATTACAAGCCGCGGATTCCTCTCTCCTTAAATGTACACCGATGGATTTTATTTGGGTTCGTTAGTAATACACTGCACACCACTCTATATAATACATATATATATGTACAAGTACGTATATATAGAGGTATTATACCAATTTGATGCAATCTACATTCTTAAGTATATTGCCATGCGAACCTTTAGATCGTTCGCTTATTGCAAAAACGATCCACGGGTTTGGGGAACGTAAAAAGATGAAACGGTTTGAAGCAGGTGCCTACATAATATATAAAGAGAAAGAGCTACGCTTGTCATGAAAAATGTAGACCGATTTACTATAAATATTTATTAATAAGAAGTCTCGGAAGGGGAGGGTGGGCCGTAGTTAGTGGTAGGTATCATAAGCAACAAACGATTTTTCGTGGTGGTTTTTTTCTCTTCTGCAATATAATAGTGTTATTAAATTGCAGGTACCTATAGGTATACCTCCGCTATATGTTTAATTTTTAACGGAGGAAATTTTCATCCAAAAAACCATTATTCACAGTATATATATACGCAATGATATTACCCGATTAAATTGGGTACCTAATTAAAAAAAAAAAAAAAATACGAGTAATATTTTCTTATTACATCACAACTTACCCTAATTATTATATATTTTATACTACTGCACAATTCACTATATATAATATAATATTATCTTATTAGTATTATTCGTTGTACGGGAAACACGTCGCAGACGGAAAGTCAAAATTGTATATATCGTTTCAACAGAGTACCTAATTATTTTAGCAATGAACTATACTTGGATAGTCTTGTTATTTTAAAAAGTAAGAACTTTTTTTTCAATCGTCCAAAAAGTCAATAATATACTTATTTTTAACACAATGAGTTTTCACTGTAAAAGATAGCCACTAAAAAAAAAAAAATAATATTAAACGAGTCATGAAGCGTATCATAGCGTAAGTATATATTATATTATGTACAAACGTACGCGCCCATATGTAACCCATATAATATATACTAATATAGTAAAATATGTACATATAAGCATATATTATTTGACCTACATTAACACTGTTTGGATTCGTTTGTTTTACATTTGAAAATATTAAAAAAAAACTTTTAAATATATATCATTGTCACTTCCATAAGATATTATAATAGGACCTTATTATTATTATTTTGCACGATATTCGAGACATGCATGACATAAAAGTTAAGTCGATAACCTACCTATTGTCGGGAAAACAAAATACAGTTACAGACAACAAAACTGCAGACTAGGTTATAAATAGAAAATATCTTCTATACACTAGAACAATATTGTACCTATATTATGCTTTAGTCAATATGTATTTTTGCAGTGCAGCATAAACATAAGAGTGAGTTGTACAGAGTTTTTGCGGTGAACTATCGAGAAATCGTTATTAAACTCAACACACGACATTTTAACATTATACCTTTTGTGTGACGAATTATTCGTTCTCGTATGATTTCATTTGGCAAACAGATTTTAAAACTACGGTAATTAATATTAATACACTAGGTAATACTTTATAATTGTTAATAATTGTCAGTGCACAGTGTTGTAAGTTATAGATTAAATATTAACATTGAGTAATACAGTATGTACTCAATAATATTACACAGATTTAGCCATTTAGGTATATCTTATATTTTTGTAAAACCATATTTAAATACTATTACCCATAGTATAAACATACTAATAGGTAACTGAAAGAATACTCGCTTACATTTTGAATAAGGTGATCAACATTTTTCAAAACAATTATCCACCAAATAATTTACAGTAAAATAAGAAAAATTTCTCATTTGAAAAATAGAAGTGTGTATCGCCACAGAATACTCCTGCAAATAGTAGGAAATATCTCAAGAATTTGAAAGTATCTTCTTTAAGTATAGTTCCTACTTACTTAAAAATTCTAAAATCAGAATTTTGAATAAAATCATAATTTAAGGAGAAAAGAGGGAGCGGGGGGCGGGGGGAGCATTGTTCGTGAATCACCCAGTATAATATATTATATTTATGTTTATCGTACACATTTAATATGACTACGCACCTCTCGCGGGGCGAAGTATATTATTCAATTTCACATCAAATTGCACGTGTACGAAATATAATAATATATTAAATAATTATTTTATTTCCCATTGGTACCTTTACTAATCAAATTGCAAATGAAACTCCTCAATAAAATACTTAGTTATTTTCTTTATACGTGGTATAGATTACACGAACCCTGAACCAAAGAGTTGAACAGGAAGTAAAAAAAATGCAACACACGCGCGAGCAAAATTTAATTTACACAGCATAATTATTTTTTATGAACCATCGACAACCAATTATTTTTATAACTATCGTTCGATCGGAACCGCAATGGCGCAATAGCTGCATTCGACGCCTTATTGTTGGTCGTTAATTTACATTTTACATTCTATAGAAATGTAAATACATACCAGTAACCGAGTCGAACAGCTTTATTATTATAAGAACGACCGGGACGTCGGAACTTTTTGATCGATAAAGAAAAATAATAAATACTGTTCGGGAAAATATAATATAACACGTAATTATTATTACATAGGTTGGGTGGGTCGCTGTCAACATCACACGCTGCAAAAGCACGTCGTGTGTTGTAGTGGAGAATATTATATACGTTTGTTATATTAATTTATTATTATACGAACGGAACCCATACATCGTGGATGTCGACTTATTTTTATGCCCTCGATATTAAAAAAAAGTTATTAACTGGAACGTCGCTCTTACGACGGAGTACGGTTATTATAAAATACAAAATTATAATATAATGTAGAAGAAGACCGAAATAATTTTTCACCCGTAACTATATATTATATTGTTACAAATTGCGACCATAATATAATAATATTATGAAATGTAATAAAGTAAACGCTATTACCATTTACCAGGTATTCGAAGAGGTTGGAAATCATATTAGGTATATTATTATTATTATTATTATTATTAAATATTAATAATATACCAAAATACGTATAATAATGTGATTTACAGAGTAGGTCACTAAAATATCGGCGCCGACAACGGAAAAGGTTTTCTAGCGGCCGACAAGGGACCAGAAAAAAAGAGAGAAAATATAAAGAAAAAAGAACATTGAATGACCAAATTCGGGCGCGAAGCCCGGAGTGAAAAATAAGTGGAATGACGGCTGCGCTAGATCGGATGTCATAAATCACCTACAACCGGAGAGACTTATATGAGACTTGTTTATGTGTGTGTGTGAGTGTATGTATACATGTATGTGTGTGTGAGTGTGTAATATATAAGTTTATAATGCATACATGTACCTACCATAGTAGATGTATATAATGGAGTCAAAAAGATATCGGCGTCACAAGAAGAGTTTTCGTCGACGACAAAGGGGTTGGGGTGGACGAAATAAAATAGAAAAGACTTAGCGCGCCCAAAAGAAACTTAGTGCGATGTGATAAATTCGACAAATCGTAAGGGTCAACAATTTTGGGTATTTAACTGCTGATTGTTAGTGTTTTGGACGAAATAATAGGACCCTCCTCTCTCTCAGTCTATGATTTAAAAATTGAGCATCCTCATTTTTTTAAAATAATGCAGTTATTAAAAATCTGATTCTTGGAAACTTTTAATAACACTTAAAGACTATATTTTAAAATGCATGAGATTTGTTATTCTACTTAAGGAGTGTCCTGTCGAGGCAAAAACTTATGTTTTGTTTTTCAAATGAGAACCCCCCAATTCTACTGTAAATTATTATCTATCGGCCCATGAAAAGGATTTGGAAGATATGGGAGCTGTGGAGAAATGAAAATTGTTTTAGTAATTATATAATATTAAAAATTAGTAATTTTTAAAAATTGTCTTTATATAGTAAGTACTCGTAGGTACTATATTAAATATTACATAACATCTATATAACTATGTATCTATTTAAGAAGGTATAATTAAAAATTCCAAAAATCAGAATTCGAATAAATTCATTATTAAAGGGAAAAAATGGGAGTTGCATGCCTGGTGAACACATTTATGTTTATAGTGATTTGAAACACACACACACACTACCTCTGCGGCTTTTCCCTTAATATTTACGAATGGTTTTTGATCGAACGCCTTACCTTACTATAATTTATTATTGTACACACATCAAAAAAAAAAAATAACAGATCAACATATAGTATATAAAAACATTTTCTCGAACAATACATGTACCTACCTGTATAATATTATGTATGTAATGTGGAGAACGTTTTCGGTAACTCAGTAGGTGGCCTACTCACCGAAGAGCTTTTGACATCTACCCGCGCAGACATTATATGGTCGGTCTCGCTAAAAACGGAACGAATTTATATTTTATTATTTTACAAGACTCGAAAAAAATTTACGATATATACTCACGGTAGGTATAATAATGATATGTTTTTGGGAATATTTGTTTTGTGCCCGATATAACAATATGCTACTGGAGTTTTGTCGTTTCGGTTCATGACACCTAAATAGGTTTTTTTTTTCATTCGCGCCAAATTGAATGCTCGCCCACGCGACAAAAGTTACTTTTTGCCTTTTCTCCACGTTTTCCATTATTGCCGTCATCAATATATTATATTATGTATGCGAGTGTGTATACAAGCCACGACATATAACCGTCTCTTCCACTCTTTGCCCTTACACGCGCACACACCCTTAAATCACTTTATTTCTACCACTCGGTGGCAACCGCCCCCGCAACTATTATTTTTTCTCGTTTTTTTTTTCGCACCAAGTTATACACGGTGCGTGGTATACACCATATTGTATCGTAACCTTTAAGGCTTTAAATGACCTCTCGTCTACACTCTCTCACATACACACACGAGCAATAAACCTATATATGCGATACTATTTATACAGACTACAGAGTGATTCACCGATAGTTATGCTTGTTTTCATTTTTTCGTTTATAATAAATACTTAACTAATACATTTATACAAATATTCTGATTTTAGATTCTGAGCGTAGCGATGAATGTATTGATTTTACAATGATCTGTGTGTTTTTTTAAATTTTTTTTGTGTCTGTCATCACCTTTTAGGACAGTAAAAATGCTTGGATTTTCTTCAATAGTAACTTTTCTGATAGGAAAGTGAATCTAGTTCATACTTTGGGGGGTTAAAAGTAAAAATTTCCTAGAAGTTTTCAAAAGCGCCGTGAAAAACAAAAGAAAAATTAAGGAAAAACGGGAATTTTTACATAAAATCTGTTTTCGAGAAAATCAATTTTGGTTTTTGGTGCAACTCTAAAACAAATGACCATAGGTACATGAAATTTTGACTGAATGTTTATAATAGCATTTTCTATACACCATAACATTTTCCAAATATTTTGACTTATTTTGAGCTGTTTACGAATATTTTCAGTTTCCATTTTTTTTTCTATAAATATCAATACAATTTTATTTGTTGGTTAAAATAGCTTGAAAATTTAATAGAAGGCTCTCAGGTTATTGTTTCAAAGGCAGATGAAAAAAATTTAAAATCCTTAGTCACAGTTTTTATTTAAGAGCATAAAATACGGAAAAATCACGAAAATTAGCAAATTATTTTGAGTTGAGAATTTATAAAAATTTTTCTTTTTAAATCAAAGATTTTAAAATGTAATAGAAGATTATCCATAAGTTTGTCTACTTTTATCAAAAAAAAAAATGTCTACAAAAAATCAAATTAAATTTTTATGAGCGTTTGAATTTAATATTTTTACAATATTTGATATTCACTCGATTTTTTATGTAAAGATTTTCTTATTTTGTTGTAATTAAAAAACGTATGACTGTAGATACTTGAAAATTTAACTGAATGTTTATATTAGCATTTTCTAAATACGATAACATTTTGAAAATAATTTGACTCTTTTTGAGCTGTTTACGGACATTGTTAGTTTTTATTTTTTTAGTTTTTTTTTCTGTAAATATCAATAAAATGTTGTTTTCTGGGTAAAAAGCGTGAAAAATTAATATAAGGCTCCTGATATAACGTTACAATAACAGTTGAAAAATATTAAAAATACATAGGCACACTTTTTTTTTATAAGCATTTAAAGTTTGAATTTTGAAAAAATTTAAAATTTAATAATTATTTTGTAGTTGAAAATTTATAAAATGTTCAACTTTTATAGCTAAGGATTGAGAATTGAAAACAATGTTCCACGTAAATAGGTTATATATAAATTACTTTATTCACAATAATATCATCAAACATACTTGGTAATATCATAGGCTTCATACTTTTTTCTGAAAATTGTTAAGTAGATAACTTTTTTGAAAGTGTTGATGTACTTATCCAAATCGAAATTCGTAGGTGTAGTTTCGAGTCTAATAACTTTGGGAGTATAAGTATTAATTAAATAAACATGTATAATGTATATTTAATCAATGATACAAGGATATTTTAAAGTTGATTTAAAATTTAAAGTACACAATTAGCATTAATCAATCAAGTTTTTATAGTTTGTCAAGTTGTCAGAGTATATAAGTACTAGTTTGAATAATAATTGCCATTATATACATTTACACACCGTACTTTACCTGACTTCGCTTGACTTTACAACTGGCAAGAAAAAGGGTAATACTCATTTGAAAATAAGAAATTGACATCGCCTGAGGACACTCCTTAAATAGCATTCAAAATCTAAGTATAAAGTATTTGATTATAAGGTCATTAAGTAGGTATAATTAAAAACTAAAATATTTTAATAAGTTTATTATTAAATAAAAAATATAGTTTATCGTGTTTGGCGAATAACTTTGTATTATAACGGGAATTCGTGCATTTTTTCTCTACGCATAAACCTATTAGTACAATATAGTAAGTTATATAGTAAAGATATAAGTTATAGTATATAAAATGCTATATTTTTAAGATTTTTATACAGCATCGATGTTTGTTTCGACATTTTATCGTTTGCACCTCTACGTTAAACTCGTAATTCGTATATTTAAAACAAAAAGTTTTATGCAATAAATATGTAATAGTAGCTACTGATATTATACTCTTTTCTACTGTATGGACTCTTATCATCAAAAAAAGGTTAACTGCGTGGAAAGGTTTCTATTTGTACAGTAATGACGTTCACCGTATATTGTTTTTATCCACAGGCGTTTCGTATATTTGTCGTGCCTCAAAATAAATAACAAATAAATCTATCTCTGCAGTTATATTTGGACGATTAAATTAAATTAAATACATAAAAATGAAAAAAGATATCTTTAGGTTGATTTTAAAAGTGACAATTTGTGTACCAATGCACGTGATTACTGATTATACCTACATCTGATGAGTTTCTGCGATTTTATTCTTATTCCTTATTCAACCACCCACAATACTATATTACTATTACATCATATTAATATATATTTAATGAAATCCAATATACTATATATGCATCAGTGGCTTAGTCCGATGGGTGGGAAATAAGGGACTGCATCTTCTCAGAAATTTAAGGAAAATTTAAAAATACTTTCATTCTTACGTAATATTTTGTTGCGTAAGACGTAACCATGTATTAAAATTGCAGTTTGTATGAAGATTGCTGCAAAGGGCTGAAATGTTATATGCGATTACGCTGCTACGGGCATGGAAAACTCACGAGAGGTTCTAGTTTAGTCTCTCCTATATTCTAATAATATAATAAAACGGTAATATTATAATAAAGCATCAGCCCGCCAAAAACCTCTAAATCCTGTATCGCCACTGATTTATAATATTATGTACATAGGTATTTGTAATAACTCACAACTTGTTAACTATAATATTGTGAATAACCTATTGGTTATTCAGCATAATTGAGTCTAGGGATATTTTCGACTGGCCTATGTCTAACGCTCAAACACAGTAATTGACAAAATTGGGTCACGCCCTGGCGAGCAGTATATATATAGATACCTACCTACTCGAGTTGGGGTAGTTACTGATAATAAAAATAATAAAAACAACGCAAAGCTCACGAATTTTAGCTGTTTGGAAAAGCGTATTTAAAAGTAAAATTTATTGAAATGGACATTTTGTTTACGTTTGTTTTGGCAGAGTTACAATTAAGTACCTACTATAGTATTCTGGTATTTTTGTAAAGAAATAAAACATTAGAAAGATAATTGCTATTAAATTAACATAAAAAATATAAAAAAAACATACAAATGAGTTTTTATAATTCATACACTTAATTAAATAGGTGGAATGTATATAATACCTAACACATATTATATAATACAGTATACTGTATGCCAGTATAGAAGATTAATACCTAAAATAATGTATATAATATTATATGTATATTTTCATAGATTTATTAAACCTAGGACATTATTTTCTTTACTTGTACATTCTTTTTAACTGTCATAATGTGATAAAAAAATTAAACAATAGATAAAAGTAATGACCACATTGTATGAACAAATATAACTATAATATTATGAATAAATGTTGCTTGTATATCAAATTATGTAATTACGTCCACAAATAGATTTTGTGAATTTCAGTAAAATAGCATCCAAATACTTTTTACTTTCTTGATTTTTATTTTAATACTTTCAGCATCGAGAGTATTTTAAATGTATTTTTACAACTGTTACAAAATTTACACATAATTCAAATGTGCTTGTACAATAAATATTAATATTAATGTACGAATAGAACGTGCTACGTAAAGTTTTCAATATCTATATAATTGATCAGAGTTTTCAGGCATTGGATGAGTGTAGCACCTCGGTGCTGTATCTCTGCGTATTATGTAACACTAATTTGTATTTGTATTTTAAAATATAAAGTACAACGTCGCAACCAAAACTTAGGGCAATTTTATTTTGAAATAACTAGTTGTTTAAATTCCATTAAAAATGACAGTGGACCACAATCGTGGAATGCCCAAGAGCGAGTGTGCACTGAGCATCGAGGTCATGTAATCCGAGTGGAAATAATGATATCATTTCGGCAGCCCTCCATAAAAGGTGTGTTTACGCACGTTTTTCGAATTACGAGTACAAGTATAGTGAGCGGAAAAATATCAGGTAGACGTCGGGAAATAAATCTTCGGAATATTATTGGAAATGTCGGAAAAACACGTACCCATAGAGTTTTATTCGGATTTCTCATCACGTATAGGGACGCCAATAGTTCACACGGACACGCGTAAATATATACAAACGAACACAATGTAGTCTGTTATTAACACACTGAAACATATAATGATATATTATAATGTAATATCACCGTACGCCACAGCTGCTGCTGACTGCTGTCCCCTGAAATACGAACAATATTGCATCATTAGGCTGTGCATTTTAAATTTTTGTTTTGTTTAACTGGAATATAATAATAATGATAATTATTGTTATTATCCGCCTGATGGAAATAACACATAATATATATATATATATATATTTATGTATCCCTTTTGTCAATACCAAAGATTTATATTAGGATGACCATCCGTTCGAGAAAATTGAGCTGTAATTTGTTACAATATTTAAGTTATTATCTATGTTATAATGATGTGTCTGATTTTTCCTTTTGTAACGAATTTATTCAAATTATGATATGCAAAATTCATAAATACTATGCTAAAGAATATATTTTCAAATTGTTGAGATTTTTTGTACTGCACTTAAGGAGTGTTCTATGGCGATAAACACTTTTGTTTTTCTAATGAGAACCACAAGGTAGGTAATTGTTATTTAGAAGATAATTTTTTTTGAACGTTTTAATGAACCTAATTAAAAATTGAACGAGTAGTTTTAAGTTATTAAAATGTTTGTACTAGGATGATTATTGTAGTCCTTAAATTGGTTTTGAAAAAATAGAAACTAGGCGTGTCAATATTTATTACACTTGGACCATTTTAGATATAGATTAATAATAATTACTTCAATTTTCAAAACGCCAAAGCCTTCAATATGTTTCAAGTTTTTTATCATGGACCTACTATCCGTATTTCTTAGAATACAAATCTAAATAACACGAAAGCTACATAATTGTTTGAATTTTAATTTTGATACGTCAACATTTTGAGAAAAATTATCTGCTAAATAATTTACAGCAGAATAGAGAGAGGGGGGGGCTCTCATTTGAAAAAAAAAATGTTATTTGTATCTCTATACAGTGCGCTCCATATAGGTTGTACAAACAATATATCTCAAGAATTTAAAAATATAGTCTTTAAGTACCTATCTTTAAAAATTTGAAAAATCTGATTTTTAAGAACTGCGCATGGTTGAAGATAAAAATGTGGATGAGCATCTTGACGAGAATCACGCTGTATATTTATATACAGCGTGTGTTATTGTATTATTGTCTTATTGCTGTGCGCATCCAATAATATTCTACTCGCGTAATTCGCGTGGACGTTTAGGATTTCTGTGTTTGTTTTTATATTATTATCGTGTCGATATAATATTATATAGATAATGTTCACACATAACACATAATATTTTATTTTATAGGTAGTAATAACTAATAAAGTACGTGCCCCTCTCATGTAGTAATATAATATTATGTTCAGATGATGGTAAAAAATGTTTCGCTCTTATTTGCTATTAATGTGCGTTTTCCCCATAGGGTTTGACCTCTTTGACTATACAGTGGCAGAAGCCGATGTTGCGTGTGCTGTCTCTGCAATTTTCAAAATGCACTGCCTCACCGGTCAAAATATGTCAAGAAACAATTATTATTTGTACATTCGAATTTATCGATAATTTAATAATAATATAATAATATATAATATCTATGCTTTTAGCTATGTTTTGTTTTCTTTCATAGACAGTGGTCGAAGTGTTTGGGGGAGGGATGCGGTTCATCCCTCCACTTATTTTGTAAAAAATAATAAATCTCACTGATAATTATATCCAAATATTATTTGGACTTTTTCATAAAATATTTATTTTTACGATTGTTTTTTTAAATCAGTTTTACAATAATACAATGAACAATGATGTTTATATTAATATTATTACATTTTTGATAAGAAACAATATTACCTTTAGCTAAGTTGTTTGCTTGGGTCATATAACAATATTTCTAATAAATCTAAACATAATTTCTTACAATTTCATGATGATGATAAGATATAATATTCATTATTGTTTCGGTTTTAGAGCTCAAAGTTACAACTTTTTTGATTAATTTTTACAAAAATTAATAAATACAATTAGTATTTAAAAAAAAAATGTAGAATTTCTATTTTTTGCTTCATATTTTCTGGATGTACTTATACTATATATAAAATTGTATTATAAAAAAGGTATACAGGAATTAAACTCACCTCCCCTCCCACAAAGGCGAATATGACTGTTTAAGCCATAATAATATATGAGAACAAAGAGCATCTCTCCACTTATTTTAAGCCACTTCGACCTCTCCAGAGCATTTAGCATAGTTGATTAGTATTCCCTACCTACTGACAAATTATTAATAATAATACAACAATGTTAATGTTCCATCAACAATAATTATACAACTATAAAGGTATGTCATATTATTTTCACACTATAATAGTTATAAAACAAATAAACTAATAAAAAAAAGCTCGTCACTAAAGTTTATCTAAAGAAAAATGAGTTGGAGAATCAGTCTCTTTCACTCCTTTCTAACACAATCCACCGACAATCGATATTAAATATATTCAGTTGCTGAAATTATTATACGTTGCCTCTACGCAACAGTCCTTGTCACGTTTACGGCAATGCTAATATCCAGCGACAATAATTGTACTAACATAATATTTAGTAGCTCGTATCATAAACATAATAAGAATTATATAAAACTACATAGTATTACATATTATAACATTGAATGAAAAGAGTGGAAAAAAATAAACAGACCAGCAGGTGATGATTATGATATTCGTTACAACAGCGTAGAAAAGTGGTGTATGATAATAATATTTTATTGTCATGTGCGTCATTTTAAAATTAAATTTTATTAAAAAAAATATACTATTTCCGAGTGTTTTTAGGGCATATTTTTACATTCTAACGACGCTGCCAATAAATGTACAAGTACCAAAATATTTTTACAAAAATGACGTGGCAGTACAGTTTTTGAACATGTATAATTTTATTTTATTTTCAACATATCTCAGACTGTATAAAAAAATATAACGGTACTCGTATATACTATCTACCGTAAATATATTATTCACCGCAATTCTATGTTTGTTTAATATTATTCTATCTATAATCTATATTCTATAAAATGAAAATTATCTTACCTTTTTTAATGCAGCATTTCTACTATGTCAATTTTTTCATTGAAAGTGTGTAAGTTAAATAACTAAATAAATTACTAAAGTAATAGTATTTATTTTGTGTATTAAGTGAAGTGTTTGTCACCGTGTTTTTTTTTAGTGTATTCCAATTATAAGGTTTAATAAAATATTTTCATTATTATAATATACAAATAAAAAAATATAGAATCAATCGTTGTTGCAACTATAATACATAACTCGGTTTGCAGAAAATATTATAATACCCATATTTTTTATGAATAGTTTTTTACGTTCACGCCATATTCTGATGCTATAATTATATGAAACGTTTATGGTTAGTATGATGCTGTGCAATGGTGGATATGCTTTTTTTTTTGGCCCAGATCAAAATGAAATGTATATGAAAGGATCCCAAAACACGCCTCTCTGTCGCATTTCTATCAACAATTAACTTATTATAAAATTTACTGTATTCTATACAACTAGAATACTAAAAACGCAGACAACCTACGACTCACCAAATAAATATTTAGCAAAAAGTAAAAAAAGAAGCTGAAGAATTACAAAAAGACCTACAACAATAAGTAAAAAGAAAAATCCTCAACATTCCTCCGTGGACAATGTACATCGGCATAAGCTTAAATAATCTATATACCAGAATACAAAAAAAAAACACACGCCCAAATATGTACAGAAATATTTTCCATAACACAATACAAAAATACCATAACTTCAAACACATATATACTGCGACATTATATAAAATAGACAACAGCGTTGAGATGCCAATAATAACTGAAAATTCAACTACTTCCTACATACTTCCACAGGAATGCTCTATTTATACAGCTGATGCATTAGCAGTAAACAAAGCAATAAAATACACAATCAAAAATAAAGGAATAACTATTTAATGCTTGGAGACGCTCTCAGTATAGCCTATAAGCATCCATAAATCAACAAATCCAACCGATGTATACAATCCAATCCAATCCGAAACCTATGAAGCATGTCAAAAAGTAATATACATATCATATCTGTAGATACCCAGTCACGAGTCATTTCAGATGGTAACGAAATAGCTGTCAAATAGCGTCAAAAACTTCCACCTCTTCTGACACCCTAAATTTAATCGTAAACGCTGACATAGAGAAACATAACATTTACCAACTTGCTAGAACTAAAAAAAGAACTAGAACTAGAACTTATATACCTACCTCAAATTCTAAAAGCACTGGATAGAAAACAAAACACCAAATTAAACACAATAATAAACAGTATCTATACAATATACATATATTACGAAAAAACCCTGGTCTAAAAAAAAAGATTAAACCATTTTAGATTGCCTCCGAATAGAGTACACATTTATAACACATATTCACAGCCTGAACAGAAAGACTCCTTCCCCCATGTTTGTGAATCATATTGGTTGAATTACAAAGTCAAGCACATACTATCTGAATGTCTAAAGTTCAAAGACTCAAGAAACAAACAACACATACCTCATATAATATGAGAAGAAATTTCAATCTGACCTACAATCGAATATCAACGTCATTAACTAAAATGAATTGTAATTATATAACCTATAATATATAAGCATAATCTGCAGCAATGCGAACTATATGAAAATATACCTATTGTAAACGATGTTAACTTTTTCGAAATTATTTTCTTGTAAATATTTAGTTACAGTAAACTTCCAAGTCTAGTTTTGAAACTCACTTGAAAATATTTTTCTCGCTATATACAAAAAATACATAAAATACATGGACTGGGCCAGTAAAAGCCACGGGGTATTTGAGTTAATTCAAATTATGTACGAATAGACAATTCTATAAAAAATAATTATATGTAGGTAAATGTTGTACTAAACTACTAGATATTAATTTAATCACGTTTTTATATTATAATACTATAGCTGAATATCCTGGCTTCGACCGTGTGCAGTTTTTTTTATTTTGGCAAATCTTATATAGAAACCGTTTCAAACGTACTGGCGGTTCATGATTCCACCCCCTATATGCCACACTATACAATCGAAAGATTATATTATTATGGATGATGTTCACACAGGAAAACCTGATTCCTTTAGGTAAAAATATAGCGTGCCAAATAAATTTGTGGTACCAGTTTTTGAACGCCTCGTGGTGGGCGAAGTCACCAACCGCCAGTACGTTTGACGCAGACTTTGGTACAAAGTATTTACGCTATAGAGGTGTGCCTTGGTTTTAGTATATCTCAGTTTCAGCATAGTTATGATATTCTGTGGTTTTAGTGTACCTATCTCAATTCACGGACAAATCGGCGTCAGCGTACCTAGCTTTGTGGAATAATTCGACGTCGATGGGCAACCACGAGTCACGGATTCGGATTCGAACTTAAAATGTCTGTAAAAAATAACCGTATTTATATACTTTTTAGATTTTTAGTTATATTATGAATAATAAAATTTAAAAACAATTTATGAGAATCCTTTTTTTAAATTTTCAATCCTTGGATATAAAATTGAAAATTTTATAATTTTTTATCCACAATAAATTTGTAAATTATCAATATTTTGATAATTTTTTTCATAAATTAAACTTTTAATACTTACAAAAAAATTATTGCGACACTAAAAACAAAATGGATTTTTTCAAAAACTGGTTAAAAATCTTAGTTTTTCCTTAATTTTTGTCTGTTTTTTCTTACGTTTTTGAAAAAACAAAAAAAAACACATATCGTTGTAAAATCAATACATTAATCACTCCGCTCAGAATCTAAAATGTATTTTAACTTCTTATAAAAATGATATGACGTATGGGTACATTTTCTATATTTTTACGCTCATACCCTGTGGTTTTTATAATATATTATTTAATATTACTATAGAATATTATTTGGAAATAAAAGAAAACGACGCACGTGCCCCGAGTAATACATAATGTATCAGTGGCTTGAAACTTAAGAAAAATAATAACACCCACAGCATTAACCTAAAGTATTAGCCTACAAAAAGAGTATTTTTTGTGTGTGACGCACTCACTTCTACTGACCTTATAAGCTTAGCTGGTTGACATTAATTCCACGAAAATGGTTGTAGAATGGCCGTGTATGCAAGGACACAGGGTCCGTAAATAGCTGCTGAAAAATTGATTAGTTTCCGGTTAATTTCACGGTGACTTGCAAAATCATGAGACCGTAATGTAGAAGCGTCGTTTTAAATCGGATATACGCGTGTTATGAACAGGTTAAATATACCTATTACATATATCACTGCAACCGATTTATTTTAACGTGCCACTGGCACGAGGGAGTACCGAATTTCGACGTCATATGATGGTTTGCAAATTGATTGATAAGATTACACCGCACGTACAATTCTATAAAATGGCCGGTTCAAATTTAAAATTTTTTACTCAAGTTTCTACTATGGAAAAATAAAAGATGAAATGTTTCCGCGTTTTCTTCGTTAAGTGAGGCTGGGTTAATAATGATTTTTCATAATCTGGTGTATTTTGGGCATTTGGTCAAAATGTGATCTATCCTCATTTTATCGGAATAACTTTATAAATAATTGTATTTTATACTAGTAAGAAATATTTTAAAATAGGAGAATAAAAATTATTATTACACGATATAATATAATATTAAAATATTATTAAATGCCATATTGTTTGTAATTAAAATTCTAAACTCTCACGCATAATTTATATTTTAATCATCAAACCACCATCGAGAAAGTACAAAAAAAACCGACAAATGTAACGACCCAATAAAATAGACCAAAATTATATCGTAAGTTATGGAGCGGTGAAATCTTGACAATAACGCACAGAACATCTATACGCGAACGTAGAATCTTTTATAAAGCACAACATTGAATACATAGTATAATCCATACGATATGGCAATATCGGATATATAGTAATATTAAATTATTTTTCACCAACCCTCTATTAATATTAATAGATTTATAACAATAAATAATAACAATAGTTATAATAGACGTCTGCACATAATATAATACAATAGGTACGGTCAATTTATTGTCAAAGTTAATTTCTAAGTTCAATAGAGCATTGTACTCAGTTACTGAAAATAGCTTTATATAATAATACGGAGAGAGACTTGTTCAAGTTAAAGTATAAAACATTTATATTTCTTCGAATGCTATGCCCCACATACATTGGTTCATACATGGTGATTTCTTAAGCATGCTCAGTGTTCACCCTATCGTCTGTTTGTATAATTAAGGTATACTTACATTCAAATTCTGATTTTTGTAATTACTAATTATGAAACACGCTTGAAGACCATATTTTCAAATAGTTGAGATTATTTCGTAGTTTGTACCACTTAACGATGATCCTGTGACAATACAAACGTCTGTTTTTCAAATAGGATCCATCTTTTTCACTTTTAATTATTCAGCAATTTTTTTTTTTTTTTTGAGAAGCTTATTGTATCTAAATCAAAATTCAAATGAATAGTTTTTGATTTATGTAACTTTGTGTACTAAAGCTAATATGTCTATGGTAGTGGGTTAAGTAAAAATAGAGGTTATGTGATTTGAAAATGTTGGTAATTACTATTGATCGATCAATATAAATAATTTTTAAAAATTATTCAAGCATAATAATATTACTACATCTAATACCTAATAGCTAATACATATAGTTTTTATTTTAATAAAACAATTTTTAAAGATTATTATCCTTTGAATAAGACATTTTAATAACTCAGACTGATGATCAATAAAGCTTAAAAATAAAGTCTTCAAATAAACCTAAAAATTCTAGTAAATTCTAATAGGTGCAAAATAGGAATAATGTAGGTGAGCATGCTTAAAAAACCACCTTGTATATTATTGTACTTGTAAAGACTAAATACGAATGTATAAATTATATAAATTACCTCATATTATACATTATAGCCTCGTACGTTATTTTAGAGGTAAACACTAATTTTCTCGAAAAGTAAAAACGGTTATATAACCGATATAATATGTCAATATAATATGAAATTTTCAAATATAAAAAGAAAAACAATGTTTAAAAAATATTAAGTATTTTTCCTACTATTCTTTATTGTTAAAAATCTTTTTAAGTTTTTATTTTTTTGAAAGACCACACGCCAATTTGGTTTCATATCCCGATGCAGAGAATATTTTCATGAATATTTTGATAAATAATATTCGATTTTCAAACGGGTATGTAGTTAATTAGATATATTTAAGTTATAACTTATACCTAGGTACTAGTTAGTAACTTTATATGTCATTTATATTACATTTAATAGCTATGACGTAGAATTATACATCTAATGATGATTAAATGTTACACGCTATACCTTATAGTAGTATTAAATTTTATTTAATGCACATCGTAGTAATTGTTAATGTTATATTAATGTCAGTAATTTTGCCGTTAATGATCGTTATGACTTACCAAGTACCATTACACGAATCGGGTTTTTAGTAATATAGCACGCACAAATATAATTTACAACGTATTTCAAATATTTTTTTTTAACAATTTGTGTTTTTTGACAATAAGACTTAGTTAAGTGAGTAAATAAGTAAATAAGTAAATACATAAGTAAGTATTCAAGTATTTCTGGCTTAAATATATCATGTATGATGTATAATGTGTGGTATCAGTATTACTATTTAGAATCTACTTACTTTATTAGGTTTACATGACGAAAATATACAAAATATCTTATTATTATTAATATGTATTAATTATACTGTAATATTGCCGTATTGGTCACCTAAATAGATAAGACATTTTTGAAAACACTTTTAATTCAAAATATTGGTCAATATTATACTATATTATAAGTATTCATATTAATGAGTTCTAAAAAAAAAATTTAACCAACGAGTAAAATATTTTTTTATCGATTTTTTAAGTAATATTATAACAGGTATCTCTCTACTACTCTACTCTGGTACCAGTATAGTGTATATAGCCATTTTATAACACAAACAAATCAAAGCCGAAAGAGAAAGACATTAGACAACATAACGTTATACTTAGATATATTTTATTATGTTAAGTGAAACGATGATAAATTATGCATTGTCAAGAACGACTAGGCAATAATAAATTGCACAATGTACACAGATGGTGTATTATTTAATTTTTAAAAAAAAACTGTATTTTTTGTTTTAAACTGTTTTTTTAGATTCTGAGCGGAGCGATGAATGTATTGGTTTTACAATGATGTGTTTTTATTTTTATTTTTGTGTCTGTATACACGATAAGTAGTCTCATAGTAGTTGAACACAATATTTATATCTTTAAGGTATGAGATGAGATGAGATGAGATACCAAGAAAATCAACCACGACCGGGGTGTAGTCGAATTGCCTATGCAAGAAGCCGTGCTTCATGATGTATGCAATATTATAGCTTTATTTCGTTTGAAGAGACGAATTATTAAGCTAGTGCCTAATGCAAATACGTTTCAACACGAGTTACTAGTGATCAATGATCATATGGTTAGGACGGAAACAGTGAAGTTTAGTTTTATGGCCCAAGTTCATAAAGACCGATTGCTAATGTAATTTATTGTAATGTAGGTATATTCAAAATATTTCAACAAATTTTGTTATCACTCGTTATCCTAAAATAACAATTTTACTAGGTATCTATTTCCCAACCTTCGTCAATCGAATAACAATATTGATATATTAATATTTATTGTATAGTGAATTATAGTTATAATTGTATTATGTTGGAAAATTGTTTCTTAAAAATTATGACAATACATCTAATGCGGGATTTTCTACTATAAACTTTGTATAGTTGCATCATTGAGCTAATTAATTATTATAAACTTTTATTCTAACATAATTGTCTATTTAATATTATAACTATACTAATACTTTATAACTTTTAAGTTATTTGTAATTTAGATAGTCACAAGCATTAGCCACTAGGTTTATAATAATACATTATATAAATTCGATTAGGTGATAATATAATAATTAGGACAATTAGTGTAAGGCTTTACTAAATTTAAACTAAATATAAACTACATTAATTCAACATTTGCTTATATATAATTTACCAAAATTGAAACAACTGTGTAGCAATTACCCATTATCTGTAATAAAAATAAAATAAAGATTAATAATAATTTTCCACAGACTCATAGGTATATCTTTTTTTATTGTAATATTTATGAAATATATAAATAATTTTACCAATTTTTTTTTTTTTTTTTATATTTTTGTTTATAAGAAAATGGTATGTCTACATTTTCTTGTCCAGCCTGGTTTATTTGAGGAAGGAGTACGGTCACTTAATATTACTTCTGATCCTATGGATTTCTATAAGTTTGGGACTATTTTGAGTTTGAGTAATTTTACCAAATATTTATATCATTATTTTAATATATTATATAATTTTTTCAAAACCATAAAAATATTCAGATTGTATTTATTTTACACCTAACGGCTTGACAATTGTATCCAAGATTTCTCATGAGCTTTTCTTATAGGAATTCAAAAACATTAAAAATATAATATATTACCACTAATTTAATTTTTAACATAAATATGTTTTTGGTATGGGCACACATTTTTAATATCTAATTTGAAAGGACAAATTTAATACGGTTAATTCGTATTCATGGTTACTTATAAGTTATAATCGAAAACATATTTTATGCTGCATAGATTTCCCGTCAGGAGGAAAAACATCGAGTAGTTTTTGGCTCTGTGGGGGGGAGGGGTAAATAACATTAAATTGTCCAAGTATTTATACTATATTTTATTTTATTTAAAATAAACGTAAAATTATTAATAACTATAAATAATTAGTTAGGAATGAAGATTGTAGAATACGTCTTATTCCAAAAAGTATGCATTTCAAAATATTAGACCAAGACCAGAGGTTTTATAATATAAGACGTTAAATAGTTATTATAGAAATATTTACTTTATAAAACATTTCAAGGTTAACAATTTTTGTTCTAGGAAATTTTAACTTTTTTTGATTCGCATTATTCATCTTCATTGTTAATAATATCAATTTTTTACACTTCATATCAATTGCAGTCCAATTACTACTGTACAATGCGAATATTATTGAATCTTTCTTTAGTAAAAAAAAAAAGAATGGTCATTAAGAAATATTGAACATGGGAACATAAGAATCATTGAATCCGATATTTTGTCCACATTCAGATTTTTTCAAACGGGAAAAATTAACAGAGCTTTATACTCTACACCGTCTGGTGTACATAGTAGGTACATACATTTATGTATGTAAAATTAAAATGTTTCTTATCTTTTATATTAATTAAGTAACTGACAAGTGTTATATAAGTGTAACTATTCAAACAACATTCACATGTTTTTGATATTCAATATAAATTGTACTAATCTATGCAAATCTTAATTTTTTTAATTTCAATCAAACAATTTAATGTATTTTATATTATTACAATTCATAAGACGTACATGCCCCTAATTGATATTATAAATAATACTAAAAATATTATGAATATCGAATTACTTGATTGTGTACGTGGCCAAATAAATAACACACTATAAATATTTGAAACCATATTGCAATAATTGGGCAAATCATTTTTTTGAATTCAACATCCATTTCCTTAAATTTATCATCGTTAGAGAAACTCTGAAATAATTTTACGACAAATAAATCATCACCTTAAAATTAGTTCCCAAATACTATGCACACATTACACGTGAATTACAATAAATTTAAGTTATATTTTGTGGAAGAATATACATTGGATAATTTGAAAAGATTAATCATATGCATCAATATATTTGATTAACCTAAAATTCAGGAAAATGTCTGTAAAAACTGTTTTTTTTTTTCATAGAACTTAGGAAAAAATGGAATAATTGGAGTATATTAAAATCAAATATTTTCAAAAAAACTCAAGTTTTCAAAAAGATAAAAAAAAATAGAATTTTTGGAAAATTAAAAATTGCATTAACGCTTAAAAATTTAAATAATCTGAGTATAGGTATAAAAAAACACAGTTTAAAAAAATAGATAAAGAAATCTGTCATTATCGCATTTATTATCGTATATCATTGTATTAAACTATTATAACTATTAAAACTGTCGTCTAGTAAGTATTAGATAGTTTTAATATCTTAGATTCTATTCTGTATGGAAAGGTAACATTTTAAAAATATTTTTACTTGTTTTGAGCTGTTAACAAAAATTTTCAATTTTCTATAATTTTTACTAGTTTTTTTTTTATAAATGTGAATAAAATTTTATTTGTTGGGTGAAAAAGCTTGAAAATTTAATGCACGGATCTTGATATAATGTCACAACAGCAGTTGGAAAATATTAAAAATGCGTAGGATCGTTTTTTTTTATAAGCATTTACTAAGTTTGGACAAAATTTAAAAATTATTTAGTAGTTAACAGTTTATAAAAACTTTTATAGTTAAAAATTAAATATTCAAAACAAGGTTGCACATAAGTAGTTCTTATTGTAATCAAAAAATCTAAATAAATATATAAACACAGTTTGTTTTTATAGTTATTTTAAGTTCAAATTTTGACGAAATGACATATTTAATAAACAAAAACAAAAATGACGCATTTTTTGTTTGTATTATGAAATTATATTCGTGGGTACTTGGAACTTCTCAAATATATTATTATATATTTATATTCAAATATTGAAATAAAAAATATGCAAATAATATGAATTCAACTTACCGGATACCGTATTAGTAATAACAATATCAATTCTTATTATAATAATCTCATTCATTGTAAACATTTAATATTTAACCATATAAACTTTAAATAACATTATTATTATGATCAAATTTATGTTTTTACGTATTTTTTTTTACCATTATGAAAAGAAACCAAAGCGTGATGACCGATAATGACGATATGAACATTTGTAACAACATTACTCGTCTAGATAGAGCTAAAAAATCTTCATAATTCCTGAAAAAAAGAATGATTGAGCCATTTTAAGTAAATTTTAAATGAACTTCATACATTCGTCATTCAAAGGTTAAAATATGGAAGCACCACTCTACCCGAAATATATGTAGTAAACTCTTACATATCAAAAAAAGTTTATATTCAATATATTATAATATATAGTATTATAGTGTATAGAAAAATAAATTATTTAAATAATTATTATCCAAATTAAACTTTACATGGATTCCAAGTTCAACCTCCGCATCCGAATTCTGTTTTCAAGGTTTTATTTGCTAACATATATTTGGCACTTGAATGAATTCATGTGATTATGCTTACAATTTTTACGGTAAATTTTTCATTTAAAATTAAATAATATTTAACTAGACATAGTTAAATCGTACAATTTAATTAACTCTTACTCCATTACTGCTTTATGATCCATTATGATTATTTTTAGTTCAACATATACTAAATCGTGTTTATTTCGTTTCTTATTTTTTTCATCTGTGTAATCTATATGTAAAAAACCCAATTGTAATAATTTACCTATTGTTTAGTAATTACTAATTATCAACAAGTGCGAGAAAACTTTGGAATTTGTTCCATCTTACAATGGTTATTTTTTTTTTTAATTTTACTCATTTGGTTTTATAAACATTCTGTATCTTAGAAGTCGTACTCACCAGTCGAGGAATGAGAGTCACAAAGTGATTTATGTCAGACCGATTTGAACGCAGAGCAAATCATTTGCATCTGACCGCATAAAGCAATGCACAGTGTAACTAGAACAATATCGAATATTAGAAATGACATTACCAACGTGGTGAGGTACAACGCCTCGAAAATGTAAAACGTATTATAGTTTGCGTTGTACGTTTCGTCAGATACGATTAAATAGAAGTTCATGACATTCTGGCGGTAAAGCCGACCGATCCGCGTGATTTTTGACCGGTAATATATCGTTGCGGAATGCCAGGGTACTGCCCAAGTAAAAGGCCTAAAAACGCGAATACATGATGGCACACATTGTGGTTAACCGCACCGAACGTTCTCGCCAACGATCCAGTATATGTCTGTTCCGGTAGTTTCTCAGTTTTCAGTATTGTGTGTTTAAAATACGAGACCATCCTATATAAATTGCAACTGAAACTTTTATAATTATACAGTATGCAATTGTATACCGTTAACAAAATTACATTTAAACTAAGAGGTAGCTTTAAAAACTAAAAGTGTTTGTCTGTAGGTATAGGCCTATAAATAATTGGACCAGGCGAGTCGGTATAGTAATTGAAGGGTCCAGTAAAACAACCTGGTGTGTCCACTTTTGGAAATTGTTCAGGAGAAGAAAAAAACATTTAAATTCTTTAATATTTGTCATACACTTTATGTTTATATATCTTTTTCTTTATTGATATTATGTATTTAAATTACAATTATATTAACACTAAAAATGTTATGACCTATAAATAAGATAAATTTATGGACTTAACAGGTTTCTTACTCTAAAATTTGGTTTTTATCATTTTTAGTACTACCAACATAATTCATTTCGGAGCATTTTTTTAAAGCATTGTCTTGTCTCAAGAAAGACGATCCCAAGATTTATGATGAATCTGTTAAATTTTTTGACTCGTCCACTACACAACAAAGTATCAAAAAATCAACTGATCGCGATAACAAAAGTTCAAATTCTGTTTATTTAGAAGAATATTATAGAAAAATTTTGTTAGAGCGGGGACCAGAATTTGATGACACCGAAGAAATGAATGGTAAAAAGTTTTGAAAGATTTAAGCCTTTTAAGAGTATATTATGTATAATAAATTCTTATTATTATTGAAATATAAGATCATTTTTGTTAAATTTGAAATAACAAGAATCTACCTAGTTTGCTAGTTACTACTTAAGTAGGTAGTTAAAATATTTATTCTATTATTTAGATGTTCTTAAGAAAGAAAAAGTTTGAATGTCATCGCCTTCATATGTAGAGGAACAGCAAGCTATTAAGGAAAGTTTTAACTTTGCTCTTGATGATAATTCTGACGATGAAGACATAATAAAACCACGACTAAAGTCTAAAGAAGAACAGGTAAATTCAAAGCAATTTGAAAAATATACAATTGATCTGTATAAAACCGAACACTAAAATTAATTAATAATAAATGTATATGGTGAAAACTGATAGTAAATAAAATAATTGTAAATATTATTTACCTACCTATAGTATATTTGAATAATTCGTACAATTTAGGAAAAAGAAGAAAAAGATTATTTGGAATGGTTAAAAGGAAATCGAGATGAACTTGAAGATGAGGAAACAAAAAATGATCTTCAACATTTGCATGATTACTGGAACAATCCTAATTTGGATGAAGGAGTACAGTTTTTATGTGATTACATCCTTAATAAAAGGTATTATTAATTTATTGCCAACGTGTTTCAAATTTTAATGTATTATTCATATTATATTTGTATTTATTAGATTTTTAGAAAACCCGAAGGAAGAAAGTTTAATAGAAGATGAAATGAGATTTTCTGAAGAGGATGAAATGCTTGAGAAACATGAAGAATTTGAACATAAATATAATTTTAGATTTGAAGAACCAGATAAAGAATTTGTAAGAAAATGTTAAATTATAACAACATCGCCATTTGACCCAATGCCTACATAATATTTTACAGTAGAAGTCGCTTATTAGGAACACTTTTGGACCAAGGTGAAATGTGTCAATTAACCTATTGTTTCTACTAGGCGATTGGTTTCTTGTAGTAAGACAGCCCTGGACTTTTTTTTTTCAATAACGCGATTGTATCAATTGTCTATATTTCTAATAAGCGGCTTCTACTGTATATATATATTTATAAGCTGTGATTTCACCACATTTCTGTATTAACAATGTGAACAGTGACTGATATAAGGATAATATAAAAAATGTTGCTACTTAATTTGATATGGTTATTTTTATAAATAAAAATTAGTTTCTATATTATGTATTAGGTAATAAAAAAATTCAATAGATCTAGGAGATAATATTTGACTATATAATAAATTAGTATATAAAAAAAAATAAATTTTAGAATTATAAGACTACTGGTCTATTACTTGGTTTAGAAAGTAAGACTTGTCAAATTTAAATGTGCAGATAGCAATAAGTTAAGTAACTTTGTAGAACTAAAAAGTGATTTATTTTCAGATCAAAACTTATTCTCGAACAATGGAAAGTTCTTTAAGACGTAAGGAAGATAAACGTAAGAAAAAACGAGAAGAACTAACTGAAAGAAAAAAAAAGAATTAGAAAAACGGTCCTTGGAAATCAAACAACTTAAAAAGCTTAAAAAAAAGAATTATTGACAGAATTAGAAAACTTCAAGAAATAACTGGAAACAAGCGTGTAGGATTTGAAGTATGTTTTGTTATATTAAAAATATTTATTTAAATTATTCAGATAATATGTTAGCTACAATATTTTAGGAAACTGAATTAGAAGAGGATTTTAACCCAACTGAATATGATCGTAAAATGCATGAGTTATTCGATGAAGAATTTTATGATAAAATGGATGATGAGAAACCAGTATTTGATGATGAAGAGAATGAGTTTATTGTAAGTATTTTAATTTTTACTTATTTATCTACTAAAAAAATGTAAAATAAATTATCATCTTTTAATTAAAATTAAAAAATCTATGTGTTTTACTTTAATTGTATTTTAATTTTATTTTAGATGGACTGTGACTATGATCCAAGTATGGATAAGAGAGCCAAAAAGCAAACTAGGGCTGCAAAATGCAAAGAAAAAAAGAAAACAATGATTGATGATGATGAAGATGAAGGAGAAATCAACAATATTAAAAAGATACCTAAATACAATCCAGCGAAAGGATCATTTGAAAAATATATTGATGAATATTACAGTTTGGACTGTGAAGATATTGTTAGTGGTGTTCCAACCAGATATACTTACAATAAAGTTCTTCCCATGATTATGGCCTGACAATGATGAGGTTCTGATCTTATAAAAGTGTTATTGTAATTCATACTTAAAATTCATAATTGTATGTGATTTTTAGATTTTGAGAGCTGATGTAATGAGCTTAATAAATGGTATGCTCTCGGAAAATTGACTAAAATTCAACCCGAAGCTGTTCAAAAATTTGAAGCTAAGATTTACAATTCATGAAAAAAAATATCTTTATTTTTAATAATTTTTAAATGTATGTTTTGTTTACTTTTTTATTTTTTAGAATTAATGAGGTAGATGAAATCCAGGAAGATAATAAAGAAATTGTTACAACAAAAAAGAAGAAAAAGAAAAAGAAACCCATAAAAAATGTTTTTAAAGTTGAAGAAGTTATACCCAAAAACAGTGATGGCCTTCAGAATGGAAAAGGAAGTAATAGCAAACAGTTAACTGACAAGTCGAAACTCAAGAAAAATACTCAGAATGAACACAAAATGATTAAAAATGTTAAGAAAACTGAAAATGGTAAAACTGATAATACTCAGAAAGAAAATATAATTATTAAAAACGTTAAAAAACCTGAAAATAGTAAAATTAATAATACTCAAAATGAAAACAAAATTGTTAAAAATGCTAAAAAGGCAGAAGATAGTAAAATAGACCAGACACCAAATAAAAATCAAACTATTAATAATTTCAAAAAAACTGAAAAGGGTAAAATAAATTCTACTCAAAACAAAAACAAAACTGTTAAAAAAGGTGAAAAATGAAAAATAGATCATACTCAAAATGGATTGTATAAAAAACAAAAGTTCTCGGTAAAAAAGTACAAACCTAATAAAGAACTTAGTGCTTTAGAATCAATGACGGATGACCGATTAAAGGCATATGGAATTAATCCAAAAAAAATTTAGAAATAAATTAAGATTTGGTAACAACCAATAAAACAGTAAATCATTAAATTTAAATTGTTTTTATTTATTTATTTACGTATTTATGTATTACCAATTATTGATACCTAATAAGTGATTAAAATTAAAATTAATCATGTCCACCTAATTAAAAACAAAATCCTTGTTGTCTACCTCTACCTATTTAAAAGGACATAACATTGGTATTTGTTGTCTCTGTCTTACAAGTGTGTACTGCGTAATATAGCAAATTTCCGCTTAGCTTTGTTGGTTTAAAAATTAGAGTGAATCGATCTCTTATAAAACTTGATAGTAATAACATTATCTGTGTTTGTATGTGAGTTTTTTACAATAGTTTAAGAGGCCGTTCTGGTACGAAAATTCAGCCGTAAAAACATGGTTTCGTACTTCAAGTTTTCCTCAGCTCTCGTTAGTCGTAGAAACACGATTGTTTCACCAAAATAAACGTGAGAAGTTTATCTAGGTTTTTTCGTTCCAGATTTTCGAATTTTTTTTTCAAACCAATTATATTTGCATTTGAAATTTTCAAAATTTTCAAAATTTTTAAAAAATCATATAAAATAGACAAAAAAAGATATCAAAAATCTGGAACGATAAAACCTAGATAAACTTCTCACGTTTATTTTGGTGAAGAAATCATGTTTCTACGACTAACGAGAGCTGAGGAAAACTTGAAGTACAAAATTATGTTTTCGGTAAGAAAAACACGATTTTACAGCTGTCGTGTGTTGCTCTACTGACACTAGCGGCAGCGTTCAAAAATAGTGTTCATACCACTACCCCGCGCTCGACTGTAGCCATACCGCACCATAGTTCAAAACCGGATTTCTTATCGCGACCGGCCCACTTGCCGTTTATAAATAATCGGTACGAAAACAATTATGTTGATGACAAAATTGTTTTCATAATACCCATATCGAATCTTATATTTCGTATATTATTACTATTCTGCTCGCCGTGTTTTACTCAAACTAAACATCTCACATCTGAAATTGTTATAAATCATTTAAAAAAAATACAATTAAAATAATTATTTTGTAGATTCTAAGCGAAGCGATGAATATATTGATTTTACAATGATGTGTGTTTTTTTTTTATTTTTTTTTGTGTCTGTCATCACCTTTTAGGACAGTAAAAGTGCTTGGATTTTCTTCAATAGTAACTTTTCTGACAGGACAGTGAATCTAGTTGGTACTTTTTTTTTATTGGGGGGGGGGGGGGGGGGCAAAAGTAAAAATTTCCTAGTATTTTCAAAGCGCTATGAAAAACAAAAAAAAAATTAAGGAAAAACGAGAATTTTTACGCAAAATCTGTTTTCGAGAAAATCGATTTTGGTTTTTGGTGGCGACTCAAAACAAATGACCGTAGATACTTGAAAATTTCACTAAATGGTTATATTACCATTTTATACACACGATAAAATTTTGAAAATAATTTGACTCTTTTTTAACTGTTTACAGACATTTCCAGTTTTCAATTTTTTTAGTTTTTTTTCTGTAAATATCAATAAAATTTAATTTGTTGGGTAAAAAAGCGTGAAAATGTAATATAAGGCTCCTGATATATTGTTCTAATAGCAGTTGAAAAATATTAAAAATACATAGGCACAATTTTTTTTATAAGCATTTAAAGTTCAAATTTCGATAAAATTTACCAAATTTAAAACTTAATAATTATTTTGTTGTTAAAAATGTATAAAATGTTCAACTTTAAGGACTGAAAATTTAAAACAAATTTGAATTTGAACTTTAATCAAATTTTGACAAAATGTATAAAATTTATAATTTAATAATTATTTTGTAGTTAAAAATTTATAAAATGTTCAACTTTTATAGCTAAGGATTGAAAATTGAAAACAAGGTTCCACGTAAATAGTTTATATATAAATGTATCTTGTATCGAGTATTTAAATACTTTGTTGACTTGTATCTAGTATCTTTTTAAGATAAAGATACTAGATACCTACATTCAAAAAATATGTTTCATATTTCATTTATACAACAATTTTCCTAATTGCCCAATAAGTAATAATATGTTAGATAATAATTTATTAGATTAAAGTAACTTTGGTGTCTGGCGATAATGTTATATCAGCAATGAGGTTAAGAAAATAAGTAAAAATAAGAATTCAATAAATAGTTGTTGTACCGTATAACATATGATAAACAATTTAGATATATTCAGATTTACAAAAATAACAAGCATCTTGTTGCTAAGTGTTTGGAAAAGTGTTTGGAAGTGTTTATAATTTGTGTCACATTATCAGTATTCATTTGCTACGAAAATCACGAATAATTGCTAATATCTACGGTATAAAAGTTAAAGTCGAATTTTCGAGTAATATATTATATATTTATTCCACGTACCTACCTACATCATATCATTATGTCAAATATTGCCGCTCAAGACAAGAAGTCTTCGGATATCAAGTTGCTATCCAAGACTGAAACGATGCATATGGTTTTTGACGAGCTTCGGTCGTATAGACCAAAACCGCTCGAGAGTTGTGTTTTGCGTAGATTGCCGCTGCTCAATAGATATAAATCGCTACCGAATATGACTTTGCGTGCAAATTGCGCAGCCGAAGCACCTACAAAGGTCGGTTGGATATCCATGCCCAATTTGATGATACCGGCTGTCGACGATCATCGGTCGAATATGCTGAAACCGTCGGACAGCAGCGATGTCCTTGGTCTCCCGGTGAACGAGAGATCTGTGTCCTTACCTAATGTGGCCGTGTGTGAAAATTCCTCAGGCGATGCTCACGAAGAATTGTTGTTCGGTACGTCCGCGGAATTGTCCGTTTCGATGGATTCACCATCACGTGCCGAATCGTTTGTTCTGTGTGAAAATTCCTCAGGCGATGCTCACGAAGAATTGTTGTTCGGTACGTCCGCGGAATTGCCCGTTTCGATGGATTCGCCATCACGTGCCGAATTGTTTGTTCTGGCGTTGATGCCACCTGATACCGCAGAAGATTATGACTGCTTGATCAAAACGCCATTATCCGTCTCGTCACCGTTGCCACTGGTAGAAGCCGGAGTAACGGGTACGGTAACCAGCAGTGGCAGCGATGACGCGGAGACAGACCTGGTGGTAACAACGGTCATGCCTAGACGTCCGCGCCGTTCACTTTGGAACCGGACGAAGCGGTTCGTCAGATTTATGTTCTGTTGTGGTAAGATCGACCGCGCAGACGGATAATATGGTTTTATTATGAAAGTATTTGTTGGGCACCAGACGTATGTAAAATGTACATTGTATCTGTAAATTTACTTGAATAAAATCCATTTAAATTAATATTTTGTTCAAACATCATAATTCATAAGTATTAATCACATAATAAGAGATTTATTATACTGTAGTATAGTGTGATTTTATTGTAAATTACAATTAAATATTAATATATTCGAACATTGATCTCAAACATAATATGTTGTATGCAAAAGTAGGTATAACATATTTAAGGTAACAACACGAAATTAGTTCTGCTGAACGTAAATTAATTGCTATATTATATGTATGTACCTACACTAATTTTACGAATCAGACATATTTTTGGGCTATAGGCTCAGCACTTAATAGTAAATAGATAGTAAAAATCAGGTCTGCAGATATTAGGTAAATGAAAAAAAAAATTTTTAAAAACCAAAACTGAAAATTTTCAAAAACCGTTCTTGATACCGATAAATTTGAAAAACCTTTTTTGAAATCGAAACCAAAACCAAAAAAGTTGAATAACCGAACTTAAAACCTAAACCAAAACCATAAAATGTAGAAAACAGTTCTCAAAAACCGAAACCGTAACAGTTAAAATTTTAAACGGTTTTGATCCCTACTTAGTTTAGATCATTTTGCTAATAGAAGCCGATATTTGTTTTTTGTTCAAATTAGTAAATGGGTCGATATCATGCCCCGAATTATTACAATCATTAACTTCCATGTACCTCAGTATAAATCACTTTTTTGTCCCACATTTGAAATTCCATTTCATCGTACATCCTATGGTTACAACAATCCCATTGATAGTATATCCAGAGAGTGTAATACTATGATAAACTTAGATTTGTTTAATATGAAAGATTTATATCCGCCAAACCCTGGTTTTTCCGTCAACTAATGTTCATTATATTAACTAACTAAATTATTATAATTTCATTTAACCGTAACATGTATTTTTTTGTTTTTTTTTTTTTATATTACCTTTTGTATTTCTTTAATTTAAAGCTGAGATTGTATTACTTTGCTGTACATGAACACTTACGGGTGTCTATTGGAATAAAATAAAATAAATAAACATATGTAGTTTATATTATACGAGACCATCCTATAATATACAACCACAACTTTTGTAATTATACATTTGCATTTGTGTCACCGTTAACTAATACTACACTTTTACTTTAGTGGTAGATTTAAAGCCCAACAATATTTAATTGCTGGTTGATACAGGTAGTTTATGCATATTAATGTATTTGACGTTCAGTGGCACCAAAATCAAGTATCGTATAGGGCTAACCTCACGTTTTGTACGAATTGTAGGGCGTGGGTGGGTCGTAAGTTTAATGTAAGATGAGTTGATGGGTGAGGTCATTTCTATAAAAGTATTTAGATAATATTATTAAATGCGTTGCATCATAACATGGTACCGACTTACCAAATCTACATTTGTAATGCATGATATATTTTATTTACTTTTACGTCTTGAATTTATAGATAATAATATAATATACATATACAAATATAGAAGGTATGGTTATTAGTTATTACCTTCCTATATAAAAGTATAACAGTGATATTTATACCTACAACTCAATTTTAATTTAAAAAATAAATAATCTATTTTAGATAGGTACCAAAACTCTGAACCTAATTGAACAATTGTGTATGCTTAATTTAATTAATTAGATGAATTTGATAGATTTATTATCTATATTGTATTGATTTAACAACGATGTGCTTCGACAACTTTCCCATATTTATTGATTCACTGTCCCTATCTGGTCCAATAACTGTTTTTTTGTGGTCATAGTCACAATTATCATTATTAGTCATAATTTATCAATTAATTTAAATTGATTATACACAAAACATATTGGTTTAACTCGTATAAGTCATAACTCACATGAGTAATTTCCTCGAAAAGGGTTAACGTTTGAAAATATTAATTTTTTTTTAATATTACCTAAAATCAAGATAAGAAGACAATAATATTTTTTTTTATTAATTTTTAAGTAGTCAATTACTTTTTTAATTTCATATTTTAAAGCAGTGTATTTCTTGAAAATGTTACAAAGTATATAGAATTTGAATTTTAAAAGAGTATTTATTTTTTTATAGATAAAAGCAGTTAAATTTAATTGATAAATTATGGATCAAAATATCGAAATCTTATTTTTATTTGTATTCATGTTTGTGGATAATAATATGCATAAAAGTATCGACAAATAAAAGATATTAATAAGTTATGGGCTTTTTATTACAGATCAACTTTTTGATAATATTAAGCGTGGAAGTCACATAGTTGTAGTTAAACACAATATTATATCTTTAAAATATTCTCATTATGAGATACCAGGAAAATCAACCACGACCGGGGTGTAGTCGAATTGCCTATGCAAGAAGCCGTGCTATTATGATGTACGTAATATTATAGTTTTATTTCGTTTGAGGATACGAATTATTAAGTTCGTGCAAATCACTTTCATCACGAGGTACTACTGATCATATAGTTTGGATGAAAACAGTGAAGTTTGGTTTTATGACCCAAGTCCACAAAGATAGATTTATTGCTAATATAATATATTATTATGTAGGTATTTTCAAGATATTTAAAAAAATGTTGTTATCACTCGTTATCCAAAAAAATAACAATTTTACTAGTACCTACCTTTTTCCCGACATTCATCAATTGATATAACCAAATAATAACATTGTCAGGTTAAAATGTATTGTATATTGAAAGTACCTAGTTATATATTATAAGGATATCGAAAAATTGATTCTTAAAAATCATGAAAATTATACCAAATACGTGATTTATTGTTATACTATAAACCCAGTGATAGTAGTTTAAATTTTTTCGCAATTGTTGGTGATTTGAATACAGTTTTGAGGTTCTTAAGTACTAAATTAGTTAATTATGGACTTTAAAGCCTGAACAAGTTTAAAGTAAGGCACTCTAACTTATTTCACATTGGGTTGCTATTGTAAAAGTACACAATACGTAAGTAACTAACATTAATATTAAAGTTTATTATAAGCATTTTTTAGGCGCCAAATCTTGTTATAAACAACATATATAATAAGTTTAATACTTAAGGTCAAAAGTAAACAGTTCCCGGTAGTTTTCAAAAGCGAAGAGAAAAACAAAACAAAAAAGTGGGTAAGTTGGTGACGATTTGATATACACAGTGGCGTAGGCAGGATTATGAAATGGAGAGGTGGGGGTAAGTATGAATTAAACCTAGTTTTATACAGTTTGCGTATATAAATAATACATTTGTGAGAGGAAACAATGTCAAGGGGAGGGGGTTTAAACGTCCAAAACCCCCTCCTGGCAGCGCTACTGGCTGTACACTAAATTACAAGTGGGTTACTATAATGGATGGTGTTAAATTAAAATTATGTAATATCATTGTATACGAAAAACGATTCTGAGCAGAGTCATTTTGTCCACCTAGGATATTGTTATTATGAATTAAGTAGCCAGTAAGTTAATTTAATATTATTTACATATTGTCATATTTCTATATTATAAAATACTTTAGACGTTTCCAGTATTCACGAAAAATATTTTTAAATTACAACACAAAACTATAATCAATTTTCTTCGTTTAAAAAAATATCTTATTTGTAAAAATTTTACTCAGAACCTGCAGTTTAAACAAAATGGATTTTCATTAGATATTTTGAGTCAAATTTAGACGATATTAGATATTAATTGATGAAGAAAAATGAGTTGCCTATTATTTTGAAGAATTTATAAAGCATGAAAACATCTTATGTTAAATTTTAAGAGCATTTAAATCCGATCTCTAGTTATAAGAAGTTTCACTATTTCTATTTATCTTCTAACTGTATAAATGTGAAAATGAAAATCTCTTTACAGGTTAAACTCTGGAACTACTTATCAGATATTCTGATTATTTTTTTAAACGAAAGAGTATATCACGGAGAAGGTTATTATGAAAGAAAATTTTAGGAAAAGTAAGAAATCTGGATGTCAAAAAGACAACAGTTGCGACATCTGTCCAGAAAAAAATAAACTAAATAATAAAATAAAAATGTAGTTTATTGTTTCAGATTAAAATAATAATAGTATATTATATATTGGTTGCTATTGGTTAATCGGTTATGTTAGTTGATTTTTATTATTCTTTTTTTGTCAATATATATATATATATGTATATAAATTAGACCTCTGGGAAGAAGATAGACTAATTTAAAAATGGTTAAATTTGATTTTTTTTCATCGGATTTTAGTACGGTTAGGTTAGGTTAGGTTAGGATTTTGTATTAATTGATTATATTAATCCACCGTAGGTGGAATTAAGTGAAAACGACAAACTTGGTATAACTTTGATACGTCTTTAGAGTTAAATCATACAGTTACGTACAAAAAGCACGGGGTCCACGATCTACCGCAGGTAGATTGCCTATCTGGATATATACTGCTGCGAATCAGAAATTTTATTCCAGCCTCCAGACAACAGAAAAGTTAAGATAAATTTTAAACATTAAACACCGAATATTAAATAACGAATAGAACAAAGTTTGAATCATATACAGTTGGTATACATTTAACGGGCAAAAAAGTGCACGGGATCAGCTAGTAGGTATATTATATCTATTCAAAGTGTAAAATAATATTGTGACTTAAAATTAAACCCACAATTTTTTAGAGTACCTATCTAAACCTTTCGAATAAACAAATGAGATATAAAAATTACTATGAATTTAAATGTGTATGCAATTTTTTATACAATACACTTTTAAATGAACCTTAAAAGTCATACTCACCAATTGGGGAATGAGAGTAGCAAAGCGATTTGTGTCCGACCAAAGGCAAATGATTTGCATCTGACTGAATATAACAATGCACAGTGTAACTAGAACAATATCGAATATGAGGAATGACATTACCGCCTTGACAAAGTACATCGTATTATAGTGTGCGTTGTACCTTTGGTCAGATACGATTAAATAGAAATTCATGACATTCTGGCGGTAAAAGCCGACCGATCCGGCGTTTTATCAAAAACGGGCCTTACCGTCAGAAGTGTAAGTCCACGAGCAATTAGAACAAGAAAAACTCACAAACGGTACCGAGCGATAGACTTGAGAAAAAATAAATAAAATGTAGTAGTTGTTGTGTCGTGTAATTTATTTTAATAATATGTGTTATATAAACTAATAGGATTCTAACAATAATAATAATCAACAAATTTGGATTGGTAATAATATCAAGTGGACTGTATTATAATAGTACATCACACAACAAAACAGACATGGATAATATTTACAATAATAATGATAATAATCACATATGAAAATAGGGATGTAGCGCCCGCCTACTATATAATATAAGGTGACTAACCACTCGTCAACCGAAAATATAATTAAATAAATACTAATGCCGTAAAAATTCTAATAACATAATAAGTGCCATAGAACTATAATACAAAATGCTGATATAATATCGATACTAGTGATAATTTGATAATACAAATACATTAACCGGGTATCAGTTAGGATATCGCGTTACCGGTTATTGGTTACTGCCGACCGCTCGACTGTCCATACTCCATAACATGTCCATATGACTGAATACATATATAAATATATATATGCAATGGGGACCGCACCGACGTCTGCTCGCCTCGCTCATGTCGCGACCCACACGCTGATGGCTGCCCGAATGTCCGACGTACTTTGGTAGGTAAACGATCGAATCGTGCCTGCGCACGATCGCCACTGACCCGTTCGTTGTTCTTTACGTGCACTAAGACCACATGCCGCTAACAACCGACTCGAACTTAATAACGAATATTATATTTGTTATTAGATGGCAACGCGGCAACAACAATATAACGATCGACGCAATTCGCATCGTACGACGACAAACTTGACGTAGGTCGCGAACTGTCCGGAACGGTACTGATTACTGATACTAACGTCCCGAGGCGGTAGGCCTTTTGTTGCCGGCGGCTAGAGCCGGTTTTGCATGGTACGGCGGCGGGGGGTTGGGGTTCTCTTCTAGAACATTCTGTGCCTTATCGGCGAAAACCCATGACACAAATAAATATTGTCGCCGCCAGAGTCGGTACCGAACAGTAGTATTGAGTAAAATAAATAAATAATAATACAGTCTAAGAATAAGTATAGTGTTTAGAAAAAAATTTGTTCACACTTTGAATCTACTTTCAATTGTTTGAAATGATAATTATATAACCACGAATGACGGAAGCGTTATGTACCGATACCCATCGCGAAAATTGTAATCACAATTGTTATTATAATCATTATATTACAATTTATAAGTTAAAACTATAGTAAGGTGCGTTTGGGATTGCCCAAGCGCGCGTAGTCGTTAAATAATTGTCACAATAAACTCACATGCAGTGTCGGTTTGGAATCTAAAGGGCCCATAGAACAATAATAATTATATTATTATTACCGATATTTGGCGATACCTTTATCATTATTTATAATTATCTATGACCACGGTGTTATAAGATAATAGAATTGATTAAAATATTAATTAATGATAATAGTAAAGAAAAATCAATCAGTTATTATGAACAATATGAACTGATACTGAACTTTAAAACTTATGAAGCAAAATACCATTTTTCTATTCTGTGCTGGTACCAGCGCTCTGCACCGGCGGACCCGTCCGTTATTGTTCTCGCTCCAGCTCCGGTGACACGGGTACGCATCCTGCTTGTCCGTGCCGTATTATTGCGCAAACCATGTTTTTGGCGTTGTTCGTTTTCGTTACCGTTCTAGCTCGTTGGCCATTACACACGTTGTAAGTCGTCTCGTGTGTGTGTGCCGTGATCCACGTGAAGCTCTAGCAGTAATTTACGTTCCGTTGCTCCACGTGCAGTTTTGGCTGTTGCCGTCATTCCCGCTAGCCCTACTCTCAGGTGCACGATCAGTATCACGGGATAACCAAGCAGCTCCGCTAAAAGTATCACTCGCTCGTGAACGTCACTTCAGTGCTCGACAGCAGACCGGTACATCCGGCAGTGCCGTACTACGACGGTTGAGTTATCCAGGTGTTCAGCCACGCCATCTCAAGTCGTCATCTCCAGTCCACGCTGGCAGCAGCTGTGCAGGCCAGGGTGATCCCCCTTCTCCCCCCCATCCCTTGTATATCGAATAACCTTAATACCTTGCTCTGATATTTACTTAGAATAATATACGCATATATTCACCCTTCAGATTAAGTTTTGTTTATTAAACATTTGCCCTACCCACAAACATCCCGAGGACCGTGTGTCAGGCGACAACCGAAAGTTAGGATCGCCGGCGCAAACAATGATATTACCTATAACTTTTATAGCTAAGATTTGAAAATTGAAAACAAAGTTCCACATAAGTAGGTTATTCTGTAACCAAAAAATCTAAAAAAATCTAAAACACAATTTCTCTTATACCTACAGTGGCGGTTTTCACATGTAATTTTACGTGAGGCGGACAAATATTAAATAGTAAACACACTATTGCTCTAACACAGCCCACAGGGACAACATTTTTTAAATGGTATTGAGTTATCAAAATGGAGCGGAAAGATTAGCCAGTTATGATAAAAACTATTCTGTGGCTCTATGTTCCGTGCTAAGGCAATCATTTTATCATATTCACAGATAAAGATAATATTTCTTGACCAAAAGAAAACAGACGTGCGTCTTGCGACGGCCGTGTTTCAGTGAAAACAGCGTACAGTCCCCCACTTAGCAAGCAGCGCGGCTGTATATAATTTATGAACACGGCGGCCGACGTTTATGATATCGTTGAGCGGTTGATTTTAGTCGCCTCTGGCGGCGGTCTGCGCATGCGCCATTCGCACTATTTTACGAGCTTACATGTGTGTGCGTAGACGCGCCTCGCATGCACAAACTTAGGCAACGGCGGCTACCGCCTCTGTCGATCTCAGCGCTTTAGCGGTAGCGGCGCCGGACGTATAAGTTACGTTACAGCGACGTGCAACCGTTCTCGCGTTCATAGGTACTACTGTACAAGTTCTGTACAAAAAAATAATATTCAATATTTTTGTTTGTTAAACTTAATTTCTATTTTGACTCTTTTTGAGCTGTTTACGAACATTGTCAGTTACTTTATTCACAATAATATTATCAAATATACTTAGTAAAATCATAAACTATCATTGTCTTCGCTCAGAATCGTTTTTCTTATACATTGATATATATCTGAATCTAAATTAACACCATCCATTTCAGTGACCCACTTGTCATCTACCATACAGCAGAGCGACACCCACCTTTTTTTATATTTATATAATTAGTTAAATAATTAATCAATAAAAAGTAAAAAAAAAAATTAATAATTTACCATGCGATATTGGACAATTGGAATACAAAATATCAAAAATCGTATATATTACGATTGCTAAAAAAATTCTCCTTTACAATTTCTATTATAGATTATTTTACCGTAAGCCGCTTCATTAAACCGTATTACTTGAAGAACAAAAGTATAGTTTTTATTTGTATAGAATTCGGATACAAATACAAAATATAAAACCGAACAAAATTAAATAATATTTGCCACAAATATAATAATCATTTTCTTATCTGGTTATTTATAAACTATGTACGGGCGGTCGGTTGCGATAGAAAATCCGTTTTGATCATGGTGTGGTATTGCCGTTATCGCGCGCGGGGTGGTGGTATGAACACAACTTTCTTTTTATAGTATTGAACGCTGCCACTACTTACGGGCGCAGCACTTGACGAACGTAATTTTCTGCGGTTTTCTTTGCAAAACATACTTTGCGCTTTCCAAGCAAGAATACGGGTTACTGAGTTACTGGGTTACTTATTGTGAAACCACCTACGAACAAAATTGTAGAGGAGATTTTATCTGGTTCCGTAAGAAGCCCGATTTTGAATCTTTAAAACATCATGAAATATATCATGATTAATAATACACTTTTTCTTAATTTTTCAAAAGTTTTTTTAGGACTTAGAAATGAAAATGTCGGGCTACTTACCAGATAAAAATATCCTCTACAATTTTGTTCATAGGTGTTTTTAGGATCAAAACCACTCAGTAACCATGTTATTGGAACGCGCAAAAATTTTTTAAAGGAATTTTGCGAGTGATTTTTTCCGTGACACGTCCTCTTAATAAGTATTTTAAATTTTAAACTTTTTTATCGGAACGTTTTTTTCGAAGATTGTGATCAATAAAACTATTTTATAAAATTATTCTTTTTTATCAATTACAATTTGTTAATAAACAAAGTAATAAATAAATGGTTTCCTACCAAGTAACAAATCGTAATAATGTGTATACTGTATACATTATAATAATCAAATTCCCGCATTTGCGTCAAGTAGAACAAAATAAATGCTTCTAGTTTTTAAAAAGAATGCGAAATTATCCATAGGTTAGGTTACAGTTATAATAATCTATGGCAAATGACAACCGTCTGAGAAGAACAACGATTACAATGACTAAGATGAGTAAGACTATATAGTCCGTGGTACTCGCATATTTCGTACCATTCTGGTTATAAAGCTATTTTCATAAATGTCATTAATCTTATTAGTCATATTAAAATGTCTCAATACTTATTCAGATTGAAATTTTGGATCGGAGATGAAGACACGCGTTCATTTCCCTGACGGAGATGCGCCGCTCTCTTTAGTACTATAGACAATATTATACACTCGTATAGGGTACGTGTTTTCGCAGGAGGAATAAATATTTACGTAAGTTTTTACCTTCAACTCTTTAGACGTAGTATAATTAAAATATAGGTATATTATTGTCAGGCAAGCTGGACGTAGAGTAATTTTAAAAATCCAGTTATTTTAGGTGTACAAAATTGTGATGATATTATGCAAAATACTTAAAATACTTACTTTAAATTATACTACTATACCTACGTTCATTGTTGGAGTAGAATATTTTTTTAATTCTAACCAATAATTAGGTAATACTTATTACCTACCTATAAAAGAGAACAACGATTCTAGTTTAGCAATCTATCGATTTTTAAATTTTTTTTTTTCAAAATGTGTGTTTTAGGGTTTTATAAGAATGAAAAAAAAGCCCGGACAAACTTCGTTTTTTTTATTACGCTCATTTTTTTTTTAAAAATGTGTGGTTTAAAACGCTTAATAGATTGGTAAAATCAAAACTTACCTAACATACTCACTTTTGAAGTTTTTGCGTGTGGTATGGGCACTGCCTATACGCGTATTGCGGCACTCGGCGCCGTCGCTCCCCGCTCCGCAAATCGAAAATATCCTCGACTCGCTGTGCCAAGTAAGTGTGACAGGGTCAATAAAAATTTGAAATTAAACTAAAAAAATGACGCGTGTGGTTATTTCATCAATAACTTCAAAACGAAGTTTGTCCGGGCTTTTTTTACATTCTTATAAAACAACCTAAACACACACATTTTGGAAAAAAAAAAATTTAAAAAATCGATAGGTTGGTAAACTAGAATTATGCCATTATTTATTGCCACGGACAATCTGGTCCTGATTTTTTATTCATTTGTATTTAGAAAATATTAGTACCTAAAACCTACGATCATACAATTTTTTAAGATTTTCTAAATTAAAATATACACATAGTTGACATAGTAAGGCACTGTAGACAATGACAAGCATAGTTCCTAGGCTTATCTAGGTAACCTAACCTAATAAAATAAAACATTTTACTATCCATAGTTGCACATAAATGATAGATTCAAATTGGTATATTAATATATTTTACAATGTTATTTCTATATAATATTTATTATTTTATATTAATCATAGCCGCGGAAAAATTCAAGCTTACTTTTGTACAAGCCTGGGCAAGTTAATGATAATTTTTAACTGAGTTAAGTTAAGTTTATAGAATCCATTTTGAAAAGTTTAAAATTAATAGTTAATCTAATTTTTTTTTTAACTCAGTTAAGTTAAAAGTTATACGGAAACTTTCAATTAACTTATTAACTTAAGTTAAGTTAATAATTTTTTTTTTTAATATATAAATAGCTAGTCATATGGTTTGAAATTAATAAATTCATAAATATTATTACACTCAGAATATAGACATTAAACTAAATTTGGAAAATAAAGATACAGATGAAAATATTATGTAGTTGTAGTAGGTGCCAAAAGTATACAAAATAAGATATACAAATAACCTTTTGATTTATTTAATAGATAATAATATAAATATATAATATACATGTTTTAATTAATAAATAAAAATAACATGGCATAATTTTTAACTGAATACTTTTTTAGAAAACTAAGCAGAACTTATGAATCAGTAAATATTTATTGAATTTTAACAAGTCATTTCAAAATTTTTGTCAGCCATTGATCCTCTACGTTTATTTAATAATTGACCTCCTGCACTAAACAAACGTTCTACATGTGCAGATGAAGGAATAGCCGTGTTACATTGTATGTATGCGTTCTTAAAACTAATGGCAAATCTAATGGACTTTAATGTTTGTGTTTGAAAAATAATTGTTTATTATAATTTGGATATCGTTATTTTCATTGGTTTCATAATTATTAATCTAAAAAGTCTTCTTCAGAATCACTACTATTATTGTCTGTAGAAGCAGTGGTAGGTTACAGCAGATTTAAGATTTGTTTCTGTTAACTGAGCATTATCAGTTATAAACTCCAAAAATGTTGTTTAATTTTGTTACAATTTTCAGAATTTGTCCAGTTTAGCTTAAATTTGGTATTAAACATGCAGCTACTTGAGACCATATATCTACTGAATCTGCAAATTAATTAACAATATAAATAATTTGATTTATAAGAATCATACATTTTCTTGTGAAAATTATTTATTTGAGAGAAATCAATAATCAATATAATAAATAAAATAAATATGTTTAATCTTAGATCAAAATGACATAACTAAATTTAAAATTATTTTAATTTTAAAGCCAGTAATGAACATTTTAAAATTGAAACATAAAAAAACCAATGTCATCGACTAGATAATATTCTTACTTAAATTAACATAACAGAGATAAATGACTAGTTACAGATATTACCTATAATGATTTTAAAAGACTTTGTTTAGAATTTTGATGATTAGTCTGAATAATTTATAAGTATGAATTAGTAACAGCCTACAAGTACTTAAATAATATATAATATATTTAATACCTTTATTTAGTCCTTTTTTAGCACAATAACCAAAGGTTTACACAAATTTACTCCGTCAATATAATTTAATGCTTTGTGAATAGCCACAATTGTTGGCAGCAAATATCCAAGTGAAACAAACTTCACACTTGTAATAAATCCAAAGCCTTAGCTATTGGTTTCATCACCTATTGATAAGAAATGTATAACATTTTAAAACTTAGAAAATTGGATTCATACATAATAACTTTAAAAAAAAATTAACATACATCACAATATTCCTTTAAAAATGAAACTTCACGAGGTGATGATATAGATGGAAACTGTAAGTCAATGCAAAGTATATTATCTTATCAATATTGGTCATTATACATTTCATAGCATCATAAAAGGAATTCCACCTGAAATAATTACAATAGTTGTTAATGAAAATAGTAAAATGTTAAAATCAGTTTTAATTTAAATTTGTATGAGTAGAAAATAATACCTAAAAAAATGAATAATAAGTAATTAATGTACAAATTACTTATTAGCCATAGCCCATAGGATATATTATTAACCACGATGGACTATAAATATAAACTATCAATAATTATGACCAATTTAAATTTATATTTGAATATATAATAATAAAAATGTATGCATTAATTAAGATATTTACTACTTATTAAATTAAATAATTATTTAATTTACCTAGTGGCATTAGGAGTAATACTATAACGTATAAAATTATTTTTGTCTTTAATGATTTTAAATTATGTAAAAAACATTTGAATCACTAACTGCAGAAAAGGGATGAGTTCATTTTTATCAATTTCGATTTCGTTATCATTTTTCATTAGACACGTGGAAATACATAGTTTACTGCAGAAAGGAGTCAAATCCGACTATCCAAACGCTTAATATAGTGTTTGGAAATTTCAGTTTACTACAGAAGAGTTATGATTTCGTTTTTTGTCCCTCCTGAAAAGTTATAAAAATGGACCTAACCCCTTTCTGCAGTTAGTGATTCATTTGCAAAAACATTCAAACTTTCTCAAGTCTTAAGTTAAAATTAATATTTAATATCCAATTGTCATATTAATATACGTCAAGTATACTCGTATTGAATCCGTTAAAAACTTAAAAATATTAATATTATATTACAACATATAGTAGATTATGATGCCAGTACTAAGTACATACAGCATAATATAATAATATATTTATTAGCTAATCTAATATATAAAAATCTCGTGTCACAATGTTTGTTAACAAACTCCTCCGAAACGGCTGGACCGATTTTCATGAAATTTTATATTCATATTCAGTAGGTCTGAGAATCGACTACTATCTATTTTTCATACCCCTAAATGATAAGGGTGTCCAGAAAAAAATAAAAATATATTATTATTAAATAATAATATTGTATTATATTATATGGTTGCTATTATTGGTTAATCGGACATGTTTGTTGATTTGTATTATTATTTTTTGTCAATATATATATATATGAATGTTTGTGTGTGTAGATTAGACCTCTGGGAAAAGACAGGCTAATTTAAAAAGGGTTAAATTAGGTTTTTTTTATTAATTGGATTTTAGTACGGTTAGGTTAGGATTTTATATTAATTGATTATATTAATCCACCATAGGTAGAATACGGCAAACTTGGTACAACATTGATACTCCAGAGTTAAATCATACACTTACGTATAAACGGCACGGAGTCCGCAATCTACCGCAGGTAGATTGCCTACTTAATAATATACTACTGCCAATCAGAATTTTTATTCTGGGCAACAGAAAAGTTAAGATAAATCTAGAACATCGTAAACCGAATATTAAATAACGCATTGAACAAAGTTTGAGTCATATACAGTTTGTACATAAACGGATAACGAAGTGGACGGGATCAGCTAGTTTTATTATAGAATGTACATTATATTATAACCAATACAAGCTTAATGAGCGCTACTAAACAATATTGACGGGGATTCTAAATTACAAATCATATCGAAAATTCTAAAATAGAAACTCTAGAAAAATATCAAATTACTAAGAAATGTGGAAAAATCAAAATCCTTGGAAAGCTTTACATTAAACATCGTTCTTCTCATAAAATCGCAGTCTTTTTGGTTTTCGATGTTTTCTTGTTGATAAAATGTTTCGTTCATCAGTCAAAAAGTCTAAGCATTCAATACAAGGTTCCTCGTGAGATTTATACACCGGTTACAACAAACCCAAATTCTACCAGTACATTTTAGACACGATTTCCACCGCAGTCACATAAAATAATTTTACACCCGCAACGTGTGAATAATATCAAATAAAAACCAAACAAATTAAAAAACCTTAAACGTTTATTAGTGTTAACTGTTAGATTACGGTTTTATAGCAATATTTATATTTTATAGTTGGACATTTGTTTTGGTAGGTACAGGGCTAGAATTCTGACCACAGTAACTATGGCTAATCTTAGGCGATTAAAGGAGGTATCGCAGCGCAGCTGTAACAGATACTGCGTTAATCATTGACTAACGGATATGTATTATATAAGCGAAAACACACTATCGCGACATGGCACAAAACAAGGCGAATATCCGTCAGCAGGCACGGTGCACGAAATACGTGCGGAAAAACCTGCCTAAGGCTGCAATCAAGCGGCAACGAAACGGAACGACGAAGCGGCGAACGCAAGTTGAAAGCACGGATTTGAACTATTGTCCGGCGAACAGAATGGCGTCCAACCGGACACAAATGCGCAGAGCGAACTCGGGATAATCGTGCACGGTGGTACGTATACTATACAGGCGCGATAAAGGTGATGATAAGTGTGGGGGCAAACTAAACTAACTTTCAAATCGGTGCCCCCCCCCCCAAACACTCCTTACAATAGATTAATTACTATTAATAAAAAACTTATAATAGAGTATGTCGCGGTTAGCACCGCAGCAACCATTCGCCGAGCGAATCTCTTCAGCCGGCTCCATAGTGAGCGACGTTTAGGTCTGGCGGTGGGTTACTGTAGTTTCCATTTCTGCAGCATCTCCACGGCCGCAAAGAGATTCCATTTCCCGTAAACTGGCGGTCTCCAGGTCCAAAGATTTTGTCAAACAAATTTTCGACTCAGCATCTTCAATCGACTGTGGTATCATGTTCTGTATTGGACTAAACTGTTGCGCGTACGGATGCGACCATCTTAACCAGTGGAAAAGTTGGCAACCAATGTGACCATAGCAACCATCGTTTCCATAGCAACCAATGATACCATAGGTTAGGTTAAGTGAGGTAGGTTAGTTGCAACCGTTAGGTAGCAACCGATGTTACCATAGCCACTGTCGTTTCTATTGCAACCACCGTTTCCATAGCAACCTATGTTACCATAGCAACCGTCGTTTCTATAGCAACCACCGTTTCCATAGCAACCGCCGTTTCTACAGCAACCGATGTTACCATAGCCATTGTCGTTTCTATTGCAACCGTCGTTTCTATAGCAACCACCGTTTCCATAGCAACCGTCGTTTCCATAGCAACCGCCGTTTCTATAGCAACCGATGTCACCATAGAACCACCCGTTTCTATAGCAACCGATGTCACCATAGCAACCATCGTTTCCATAGCAACCAATGATACCATAGGTTAGGTTAAGTGAGGTAGGTTAGTTGCAACCGTTAGGTAGCAACCGATGTTACCATAGCCACTGTCGTTTCTATTGCAACCACCGTTTCCATAGCAACCTATGTTACCATAGCAACCGTCGTTTCTATAGCAACCACCGTTTCCATAGCAACCGTCGTTTCCATAGCCACCGCCGTTTCTATAGCAACCGATGTCACCATAGAACCACCCGTTTCCATAGCAACCGATGTCACCATAGCAACCACCGTTTCCATAGCAACCGATGTCACCATAGAACCAACCGTTTCCATAGCAACCATTTTCACCATAGAACCAACCGTTTCCATAGCAACCGATGTCACCATAGAACCGCCGTTACCATAGCAACCGATGTCACCATAGAACCAACCGTTTCCATAGCAACCGATGTCACCATAGAACCAACCGTTTCCATAGCAACCGATGTCACCATAGAACCGCCGTTACCATAGCAACCGATGTCACCATAGAACCACCGTTTCCATAGCAACCGATGTCACCATAGAACCAACCGTTTCCATAGCAACTGATGTCACCATAGAACCGACATTACCATAGCAACCGATGTCACCATAGAACCACCGTTTCCATAGCAACCGATGTCACCATAGAACCAACCGTTTCCATAGCAACCGATGTCACCATAGAACCACCGTTTCCATAGCAACCGATGTCACCATAGCAACCACCGTTTCCATAGCAACCGATATCACCATAGCAACCACCGTTTCTATAGCAACCGTCGTTTCCATAGCAACCGTCGTTTCCATAGCAACCCATGTTACCATAGCAACCGCCGTTTCTATAGCAACCGTCGTTTCCATAGCAACCGTCGTTTCCATAGCAACCCATGTTACCATAGCAACCACCGTTTCCATAGCAACCGCCGTTTCTATAGCAACCGTCGTTTCCATAGCATACACCGTTTCCATAGCAACCGATGTTACCATAGCAACCGCCGTTTCCATAGCAACCCATGTTACCATAGCAACCACCGTTTCCATAGCAACCCATGTTACCATAGCAACCGATGTTGCCATAGCAACCGATGTTATCATAGCAACCACCGTTTCCATAGCAACCCATGTTACCATAGCAACCGCTGTTTCTATAGCAACCGTCGTTTCCATAGCAACCCATGTTACCATAGCAACCACCGTTTCTATAGCAACCGCCGTTTCTATAGCAACCGTCGTTTCCATAGCATACACCGTTTCTATAGCAACCGTCGTTTCCATAGCAACCACCGTTTCCATAGCAACCAATGTTACCATAGCAACCGCCGCTTCCATAGCAACCCATGTTACCATAGCAACCACCGTTTCCATAGCAACCCATGTTACCATAGCAACCGCCGTTTCCATAGCAACCGATGTTGCCATAGCAACCGATGTTATCATAGCAATCACCGTTTCCATAGCAACCTATGTTACCATAGCAACCACCGTTTCTATAGCAACCGATGTAACCATAGCATCCGTCGTTTCTATAGCAACCTACGTTAGGTTAGGTTAAAAAAAAAATTAAGAAAAAATTAAATAGTAGGAACACACATTAAAGGTTCAAACTAAGAAGTCCATAATCTTAAATAAAAAAACTATTCAAAATAATTATAGGTAGTTCATTTAAGAAGGATTATTTATAGGGCACCATGTTACCGATATTCAAATTCTTACAAAAAATTCAACTAGTTACATTACTAAAAAAAAAAAATTGAAAGGGGATGTTGGCGCCCGCAGGCAAATGCATTTTAGAAAAGAAAAAAAAAAAATTTATAAAAAATTTTACTTTAAGAATACACATTACAAAGTACAAACAAAAATGCCCAGAATTTTATATAGAAAAACTATTCAAAATATTTAGTTTATAAAAGAAGAAATATTGATATGGCACCAGGTTATCAATGATCAAGTCTACACAAAAATTCAACTAGATTCACATTATTAAAAAAAAAAATTGAAGGAAGGTCTTGGCGCCCGCAGGCAAAAATTTAAATGGTTAAACCACACTTTAAAGAGTTCAGACTAAAATATCCAAAATCTTAAACAGTTTTTAAATGTTTTAAATTAAGATATATATAAAAAAATCAAAAATGTCAAATATATAAAAATTAAATTGAATGGTGAACGTGAGACAGCCTCTTTTCAAATTATATAGTATGTACACAGGTACTCAGTGTACTCCTAGGTATAACCAGTTAATGTTGAAATATATTTATACAAATCAATATATTAGAATTCAATGAATTGAAAAAAAAATTGTTTGAGAAACCTGGGTGAAATAACACTAAACCTAAGAATACGCTGGAAGCTAAATACAACAGTACCTAATAACTACATTCTAAAAATTAGGTATTGTTTACATTATAATAATACGAACAGTTATTATGATCAGAGGTGTATCACTGTAATATATGTATTAGAAAATGTATAAAAATGATTGTAATTTATTAAGGATGTAAAATAATGTTTAATTTTGGGTAAAAACCAAATTTTTTCAGACTCTACTAGAATGTTGTAGTCAGTGGCGCCGAGTACGTACTTTAGGTGGTTCAAATGAGTGGGTGGGTGCTTGTTGGCACTGGGATGTATAATAATATAATATCAAGTTATAATTTAACAGGCGTAATTGTAATTTGTATAAACCTGTGAACATATTTTCAAAAAAAAAAGAAAAATTTATGAAACTTTTGAGTTAGGTAAGTGTTGTTTTTATTAATATTGTTTAATTTTGTCTATAAATTAATATTTTTTTTTTTATATAGTCTGATGGTTAATAAATATTATAGAATCTATGTAGGTACTTATTTTTCTTTGTGAATACTTGATTTATTGAATACCTAATTCATAGATATAATTATATAAATTAGTAATTTAAGTAGGTAATAACATTAAATATTAAATAATAATCTATATAAATAATTATCATAGCCCATATTATGTAAGTAATTAGGTTATACATTATAATATATTTTATTTACAATATTTTGTTACATAAACAATTATTTTTTAAACTAGTTAAAAATTAACAAAAAATTAAAAACTATTTTACATTTTTACTCGATTTTATTTTTTATACATAATTAGGTAACATTATTATTGTGAGTTCTTTATTAATATTATACTATAATTATTGATTAATTTGACTTAAGATTTATTCGATGAATTTTGAATTTTGACTTTAGTATATTAATATTTTATACATAAATAATATGTACATAAACTTCAATATATATTTATTTTTATCAAAATAATATTTATACAAATAATAATGATATTCAATCTTAATTTTATCAAAAGAATTTTAAATCTATTATTTTTTATTTTCTGTTCTTAGTAGATGTTAAAAAAAAACATTGTAAGTAAATTATTCAGTGTATTATCTAATTTTTTGTTTTTCTTAATTTCAATTTTGGCTAAAATTTAGAAGTTAACGTCGGCGACAGTTGTGGGAATGACCAAAGTAGTGGTATTGATTTGGCAGATAATATAATAAAAAGAAAAACATTCAACGGCAATTAAAAACCATTTTAATTCAACATCTTAAAAATGATAGTGCCCAAGATAACGAATCAAGCAATGATGAAGAACAGAGCCAATTTGGAGGCCAAAACAAAG
>SSSL01000246.1:0-52596 GCA_008086715.1 Sitobion miscanthi
TTTGCCTGTTATTGGCACCTAACCTGCTACATTTTATGAAAGAAAAATGTTTACGCGTCATGCAGGGAGGTTATAATAATATGTAACCTAAACTGTATGCTTTGTAAGGACCATGGTATAGACTTTAGTGTCTGGTTATGCATGGGATACGCCCAACACTTTTGGGGATTTCCACTTTACCATCAGCCGGACGGAAAAATGTCTCTTTCCAACGCTTCAACCGTCATCGAAAACTACAATTTCGGCGCAATCATGACAAAAATATGATTACGGGCGAGGCATCTGCCATGTCGGTATCAGGTTTATGACGGCATTTTCAGCTGATAACCAAACGCTAAGTATAGGGATTATTATTTATTTATTATTGTTGTTGTATTACTGTATTAAGTTTCACTTCATCCACGCGTAAGGGCTACACGCACCAGTTTTTCTATTACTTTCAGATCCGATAGTTATCGAGAGTCGACTCTTCGACTGTATTTCGTAAAAATCAAATTTTGCCATGTGAATTTAGTATCCATATTTTAATTAGTTTGTATTTTATATAAACTATGAGATTTTTACAATTCATAATATTGAGCAGTGTGTTTTTTTAATAGATCTATAGCCTTATTTTAACAAAATATTTTATGGATTTCACGTATGGGTTCAACCTAAGTTTCTGATTAACCTAACCTACTGTTAAAAATGTTTTTATTTTTGTGCGTCACAGAAAAAAACAATATATTTTCACACTCGTAAAACGTTAATATAACCATCGCAACCTTTCTGCTTGCAGTTAATACGAAGTACCCAACGATGGAGTTTCGTGCACAAAATACGTGCAATTTAAACTTCAGCTACTGCAGGAGGATTACAACTGTGTGTTATAAAACTATTATTACAGCTAGGTGGGTACGTAACGAAATTCTACAAACAATAGTAAGTTATTATAATAGTTCGTACGTATCATCTATAACAGAACGATTTCGACACTTTGTGATAGATATTACACGAGTGATCGGTGTTGGCGATTTCTCGATCGATACAGGTAACGACTTTCTGCCATATATTGTGATAATATCAGACTTAATACAATTATGGTTTGTAATGTATGGCTAAGTATTTATTTAGGTACTTGTACAATTGAGGTGAAACGTTTGTGCAATACTGCCTCGAGCGTTGTGTCAATGTGTCATGATCTCATCATGACTCATGCGTATATAATTCGACATAGCTGATATACATTGTGTTTCGGCTGTTTTTATCGTGCATCCATATAAACTCAAAAGTATACTTCCACACCAAACTTGTGCCACTTACAAAGTTTTTTTTTTTCAAAATACAACTATGATTTATGATGTTGATATGCAATCTATAATTATTAATTATACATAGATCAACTATGGATACGGTTTTACTTACAACCCGTCGCGACTGGTACATACATTGTATGCTCTTCGACGAAATATGCGATAATGTTATTATGTGCACCTGTATACATTAAATAAGACGTAACGTGACCGTGACCCACTAATTAATAACACTGCGTTGTAAATTTGTAATGTGATTATTATACGCGGTTAAGTGAAATAAATTCTATGTAAGGGCCGCAGATATCGTGTATTGTTTTTTACCGGTTAAAATTGGGTTTATCGGTTTTTTCCATTTCACTGCATTTTGCCACAACATGTTATATTGTCGTATGATATATTTGTTTTGTATATTATGTACCTGTATAGGCGTTAACCTGCTCGTAACTATACCTACCTGTCGGGATATATTCGTTTTCTAAGAACTATACTACACAGTTTTGTATTTATATGTCGTAAAGTCTTCTGTTATGACGGGAGAGTCGTTTTTCTTTAATATTTAACGAGCCACGCAAAGGAAATGTTTGAGAATCACTCGTGATTATTTTGACGCTTTGACTGTTAACACAGAAATTATTTCACAGGCATCTCACATCATACTGAACTGACCTCATTTTGTTTTAACAGTCGGTTAAATTTTTTTTAAATTCTTACTGGTCTGTGTAGTTCAAGTATAATATCCGAACGCGGAGACGAACCATAAGTTGCCTACATATCAAATACGTTAATATCGCTATTGCATAAGTATTCATTTTGTGCAGTAACAATAAGTAGTTATATATAGTATACTAACGCCATTAAGGTTAGTTATATGGTCAATGGTTAAGTCAACACCGATTCACAAACATAGTAGGTACCTTCATAATTTATGTAATATTTTTTTATTTGGTTGTCAATTTTTATATCATTAAAATACATACCCATATAGAAATTGATGCTCTTAAAAATGTTTAGGTGTTAAATTTTTATTTACCAACATTTTTATAAAGTTCTATGTGACTATGTACTTCGTACATACCAATTTAATTAAGCAACATATAATGGTAGACTGTATTTTTATGGGCAGCTGCCCCTTATCTGTTTAATTATAAAATATATACAAATCTATGAATTATTTAGAATTTAGATTATATTAAAAGTTTATATAACTTTTAAATATTAGAATCTTATAAATTTGTTTTATTCACTTACTGAAATATCGTTCTGACATTTTACAAAAAAAAACATGCAGTACCAAATTATAGTCCCTTAATAGAAGGCATCTCGGAACACGCAACGCGTGTCGTAGACGTGTACGAATAAGAATATAAATTTAAAGAAAATCGATCCCGTCCATATAATTGATTAAAATATTCTATTACATAACTGATGTAATGAAATCAAATACTTAAATTATATTATGTGAACAGCAATTCAAGTCATAATTTTGATTTTGTCTATTTTCAAAAATACAGACTTATGACCAAAAGTAATTAGGTACTAATTATTAGAATAAAACCTTAAATTAGATTTTTTATACAGTAATTTTACAATTTATCTAACTCGATAATGTGTATAGACAATATTACTAAGTTTGACATAATACATTAGTACATCTCGTACTATATTAATATAAACATTTTTGATATTTTTTTTCAAAAATAATCAAAGGAATTGTTTTAAAAAATAATTATAGCTAAATGGATAAATTGTCGTTGGCAATCCTTATAATTTTAACAATAATTTGGTTTATACATAATTAATCGAGTACACAGGAAGTATAAAAAGGGAGAAGAAAAGACTTTAATAAAATGATGAAACTTTAAAATTAAAACAATTTACAGAAAAGGGTCAGAGGAATCAATATCTTCAATTAATAAATATTACGAATAATTACATCAGCTTCAGCTGTTTTTATATTTTTATTTTACAAAAGTGATACTTCACCTGACAGGTAATAGTGTGTTTTTGTGTAATTGTGTAGGGATCCATATACTATATTTTATTAAATTACCTATAAAATATTTTTTAATATTGCGAATAAAAAAAAATAAAATTAATGTACATATTTCTTTATAATATATTATGATAATATTAATAACTTTATACAAACTTTGACGAATAGGCTTAATAGGATGCTTATTTTGCTTTCGGTCTTTGTACAAATTTTACCTTCCGCTTGTATTTAATTTCCTCATTTTGCATTAAAATAATTAATTTAAAACCCTTTTTGTTTTTCAAATTAAATTACTGTCGAGTTTACCCTTTTTACTGGCATAAATGGGGCCCGACAACTCACGTTTAAATATTTGAAAGTTAAGTACGCTTGAATGTTTTAGAATGATCATTTGTTTTGTTTCAATGGATAAAAAAATATTCGTTCCATTAAAATGTAATTTCACAATGATTCAAATATAATATAATGGCTTCAATAAAATGAACGTTTATTTAAGAGAAGGACGCACATATTATGGTAAAATATGGTGTTTAAAAATTGAAATTTATTTTATTTTATTAAATTATAATTAAGTTAGTTGAGATGTGTAATTACTCAGTGTTGTTAATGTCCTATTAAAAAATAAATGAATATTAGCACGATGTTTGTGTACTTGCAAGAGTTCTTTTTTTATGAAAATAACATAATTAATTATTATTAACATGTTTACAATTAACAATAATACATTGCGTTATAATCTATTCATGTTTTACAGACACATAAATTAAAAATATATTTAACATAATAATCATAATAAGTAAACGTATTTGTAATACGCAAGATGTAGGATATATATTTTGAATAAAAATTAATTTGTATAATATGTAAATTGTACTTGTATTTTTTTTTGAAGGGGAGGGGGCTTTGGCAACAGATGATTAGCCTGTGGAACTGTGGGGGAGGGTACTGTAGGCGTTTTGAACACGTGTGTGTTCGTTTTTTGGCCGAATTTTTAAGTAAGCACCCGTAGGTATCTGCCATGCCCGGGTAGAGGACATTGTGACTGCCCGAAGAAAAATGCCGCCCGTGGTCGAGTTTGACCTTAAAAATGAATGTTATTCCGATGTTCTTAAAATGTCATCTAAAAAATGTATAGTTTAAAGTTTTATATTTTTAAGATATTTGAGTTTCGGTAAGAAGTATTGATTAGGATCCTATGGGTTAATGCCTGTATATCGTTAAGCATAGATATTTAACGTTTTATGAATATTTAATTAGAAAATACCTATTCACGATTTTGACAAATTTGGAAAAATTAAATTTAAATGCTCATACATATATAAAATTTAAAATAGAATATAATCAACAAGAGTTTATATTCATGTAGTTTTCAATTTATAGTTTTTCAACTAATGTTGTCAATATTTTAAAATTAAACGCTTAAACATTAAACCCTTTCAAGCCTAAGCGAGTCATTGAGGTCGTGAGGATCCCAAATAACTGCACCATACTCAACAATTATAGGGCGAACAAGTGCACAATAAATCATCTTGTATGATAGACCCAACCGGAAGTCCCTACATAATCTTAATACAAACCCCAGAGTTTTAAAAGCCTTACAACAAATATGCTCAAAATCATATTATGTGCTATATAATATATAATTGATAATACAAACATAGACCTAGAGAAAATAATGTCTATGGTCATTCATTTTAAATTAACTCTATTTTTAAATTCTTATCGGTAAACGTAACGTTTGATTATCATTTATAACCATAACAATAATTAATAAATCTTGGACATATTCTTTTTCTATTTTCTACTATAGCGTGATGATGAAATAAACTGTTATACATTTATAAATTTTTTTTTGTTTGGTCGATTTCGGGAAAAATAAGAAAGTATACATAAACTGATCATCAATTTTTTATGCGCGTTTGAACCTATAATTATTACGATATTTGATATTCAGCGGTAAATGATCAAATTCCCATCAATCGATTTTTGAGATAATAATCGCAAACTCTTGTAATGTTCATGAAATATTTATATTAGTATTTTTCATACATGATAAAATTGTTGAACAATTTTGATTTTTTTATGAACTATTTGTAGCAATGAAAAATTTTTTCAAATTTTGTAATTTATTTTTCAGTTAGAAATGTATGAAAGTTTTTATTTTCATGGCAAACATTAGAAATTTTAATAGAAGGTTCCCAAGTTTTACTACTTATATTAAAAAGGATAAGTTACAAAAACAATAGTTCTCAATAGTTAATACAATATGATAAGTAATATAAGATAATAATAATAATTACTTAAATATATATTATACATGAACATGTTTGGGGTTATACCTCCAATGAGATAGGCCTTTTCCTTAACCTAAGTCACTTAAACTAAATTGCTTGATGGCTTCGGTAGTTTGAGGTGCCTAATTTCTTGCGGGTTATCAAACAGTTTTTTAGCAGTTGCATTGGAGTACAGCTCAAGTTTTGGCAAACTTTTTGTTTTGTCCTGGATAGATGATATATTAATCACAATAATTTCATAAAATATTCTTACCTAATAATATTATACGCTGACAAGCCGTCTTCGCTCAAAATCGTTTTTCGTATAGCTATAATGATTTTTTTATCATCGAGTTTAAATTTAGCACATCCATGTTATACTGACTTTTTAGAAACCTAATGTCCAGTAGAGAGTTACCCACTTATCCGATTTTTTTTTTGTATTTTTCCTGATTATTAAGAAAAGTACTAGGAATTTCCGTCTTTGGACCTAACCAAAGTACTTACTAGGTTCTCTTTCTTATTTGTGCTGTTAGATTGAATGATTAGTTGTAAACTGGTGCAATTTTTCTACTATGCAAAATTAGTTAAAAAGAAAAATACAATACATGATGCCTCACTCTGCATCTAAAATTACTTAACAGTTCAAATTCAATAATACATAATTTAATGATGTTCTACATAATATAATAATAAATGCATGGAATTAAATACCATAAAAATTTCTATACCTACGTACTTACATAATTCCATTGTAATTAGGAGCAAACAAAATTATTCATTCATAAGCAAATTAACTATTAAAAATATGAAAAAAATGCAATATTAATATGTTATTAATTAGATAATGAGAAATTTACCATAAAATGTCAACATTATGGTTGGTTGCGATAATCTGAATGAATATAATAACAAAATAAATGATTTCTTTGACATTTTATACACATTTTCTAAGTGATTACAATTATTTATTAAGAAAATAAGTGTTTGTACATACAGCGGGTTAAAATTGATAAAAGAATAGCTTTACTATATAGCTATAATACTTGAGAAATATGTAGGGCTTATGTCAGTAGGTACTTGTAATATTATTATTTTGTAATATAACCTATTATATGCATCATGGTACAATATACATCGCAGAAAATAATTTTTAAATAATTGAGATATCGTAATGATTGTGTACACAAATAAAGTTTTTCGAAAATCATATCCTCGGAAAGCTGTACTATATTATTTATCATACATAATATTCACCGTATCTTTAGTGAACATAAACTCACCATTGTTCTGAATATCTTACGTGCAAGTGACGAAACAATATGATGATAATAATTGTCAAATGATAACCTTTTGGGTTAATTTTTTTCTATTTTTGTTCATTCATAAATATAATAATATGATCGTACATCATTTTATGGTTGTGGCATGTCATAAAAAAATTACCATCATCGATAACTGAGGTTAAATAACATAATTAAAAAAAAAAATTAGTCGTATTAGGAGAGAAATGGTTAATTATAAACTAGGTGAATAATGCGTCATGTAGTCCATGTTAATTTTCAATGCACATTAATCGTTCGCTACCTATATAAAACGATTAAAATATTTTCTAATAGTGATTAAAACATTTTTCAATTAAGCTGACAACATAAAAAATAATATTAATTTATCTTGAAATTTTATCAGTTGCATGAACTTTTATTAAAACTAAAAATAAATAAGTTCTACATTCATTGGTTTTAGTTATATTTATATTATCTTTGTTTCGATTTTTCTTTTTTTTTTTTGAGCAATTACTTAATTGTAATTTTTTATTAGTTTAGTTTCTGTACATGTGTTTAATTCTAAGTGTTGTTGGTCTGATTGTTTTTTTTTAATTTTTTGATCTCGGCGAAATTTAGCTGTTTAATCAAGATTGATTCTTACCTCTACCTCTTTGGTACCAGGATACCTACTACACTTAATTTATATTTTACCCTGAAACTTTATTATGCACAATGTACATATACAATTTTCTTTGTAAATATAATACTGATGTTCAATATAATACAATCTTGTGTATTTTATATACAATAAACTTTTTAATTTGTTTCGATTAAGTTTAACCAATTTGCAGTATATAATACACGTGACCAAAATTCAGATAATCGATTTCTAATAAAAAAGAATATATATAATGTTTTATTGTTTTACTGTCTCATAATAATTTTATATTTACCATACATTCTTATATAGTATAATCGAAGTACAAAAAAGTTACAAACAGCTTAATTTCACAAGTTTCTACCGGTTCATATATTTTAAGTTTCAAATAATTATGTTTCCATAACAATTTAACTACCATTTTTTTATGTATCGATTTTCTTTATTTACATTTATTACCTAAGTAATTATTCGGTGTGCTATGAACGAATTGCGGTTGCTTACACAAAAAAAAAATCATCTAGTTATATATTATTATATTATATTTTTTGGACGTACCGAATGGCCAGTACAGACTCTTCTATCTATCTTCGACTGAAATATAGTAAAATATTATTTTGATTAGAAACAATTGATTCCGATATTTTTTAGTCTTCGGGTTTAAATGTGAAAATTTACAATAGGTCCGATGTGGATGTACGATTTGAATATAATATTATATCACCCAATAAATATTATACTTCAGTTTGATATTTTATACGGTACATAATTCCACGAAATTATAGGATTGGTCTAAACTTAAATGAAAGGAACATTGACGTGTGTAATACATTTATATCAATATTGTAATCTTAATTAAAATAATATTAGGTATATAATTAAGAACTTAATTCTTATGAACTGTAACTGATAACAAGTTTGCAAAATCACGAACATTATTACTTAGACATTGGTTAACTATAATGTATTAACGGCATAATCAATACGTAATTGTAGTGAAAAATATATTACTCTCTGAAGGTACGCTAAATATTAAAATTTCACATTCCTCCCCAATTGAAACACGGTGCCCACGAGCTTTACTTTGAACCGTTGCGCAATGTTGTGCCATCTTTCCACCGCATTATTAGCGGGTAGTTACGTGTCAAAGTTTCATATAAAGGTCCACAATTTTAACATACTTTGAAATTTCGAATATTACAACTACACCATCAAATTGTTTTCGGCATAGCCCACAGTAAGTATAATAAAAATGGCGTGCAAATATTCAAAAACTTGTTTATGACATAATTTTTATCCCAATCAAATGCATCAACTTTGTAATCAATGAATTTATTTAACAACTAAAATACTTATACATATACTAACTAACTAACGTATAACTAATAAATATTATCATAATTTAATAAATTTATAATGATCGAAATAAAACCACCGAGGTGATAATTGGCTATTATAGGCGTTGAGTGTAGGCAATTTAAGGACCAAATAATATTATGGAAAACAAAAATTTGATTTTTAGATAATTAATATTCAGAAACATTTAATTGAAAGTACTTTCTTGTCGTCCACCGTTGTCCGTTGGCACCAGCCGAAAATACATATTAAAGTTCGGATTAATATTCATTAACATTAAATTTTATCACATTGTTCAATGTTCATATATGATGCTAATTATATTTATACTCGTGTAAGTCCTAACGTACCTATATCATTTATCATTTTACCACCGGTAAAACCCCACTGCTAACCATTAATATTACATAAATTAAGGATAGGTATGGAGGTACATTGTAATTAACCTAACACCCCCCCCTTAATTGAAATTCGTAAAAAAAAAATGGTAAACCCAGGGGGCATCGTATTCATTTATATAATAGCGCATTTATGTTCAGATATAACCCCTGGAAAAAATTAAGTTAGCAAGCCTACGAGAGGTTATATGAAGATGTAACTTATACCAAACGCAATTTCAATTTAAAAAGGTTCTTGGGACAAATGGGACAAATATATTTGCAAACAAGATTTATTTTGTTTTTAATTTGTTTGACAATAAGTAGTTAAACGTGCAATTAATTTTACTATTGTCAAATAATCAGGTAGGTATATCTTGACACGTAATTAAATATAGTTTTTAAAAGTTATTTTTTTGCCATAACAATCACAAAAAAATCTAATGACCTATTACTATAGATAAAAAGTTAGTGATTTTTTTTTTTTTTTTATATAGAAATACTAGCTCAAAAATTGGCTCATACAATATTTGTCAGTGGTACACCTCAAGTAGCGTTGACACATTAGCCTGGGTTAAATTTTTCAAACCTCTTGACCGCCTTCCAAGTTCCCCCGCGTAAAACAGTGGTCCTAAGTCAATCTGATACATTTACAATGAAATGCAATCCTATTTTTTAAAGAGGGTGATAAGCAACCACAATTACACCTTCAAACAGACGGGTGAGCAATTCAGTAATGAAGGTCTTATTTGAAATTTCATTATTCACCAACCTGCACCAAAGTTGTAAGTTTTCTGGATACAACAACAATAGACCCTTCTGAGACATAATAACTGACATAAGTTAAGGTAATGAAAATGTATGATCATCTAAATTTTTGTTTAATTGTAGGACATGCCAGCAATCATGCATAAAGCAATTAAATCAGTTAAAAATGAAATTACCCACAGCCACACGTTAAGCTTGGTTGCAATAGCTCACAGGCTACATCTTTTAATTTAATATGACATTTGTAAAGTGATCAATTTCTAACTTAAAGCAACTTGTCCATCTATTGTAAATCTATTAAGGGATGTCAAGTGTTATTATAGTAACTTGTAAAGAAACATGGAACTCATCAAAATATTATGTTGCTTTTTAAACTTTCCATAACTACAGGTTGGGAAGTTTCTTGTTTGTCTTGAAGTCTAACAAAAAAATAAAGGTCCTCTTCAAACCCTTAAATGCAATAATATTGTCGATACTTAAAACAGGTACGTCGTGATTACTTTTTTTGGGAAATTCACAGAATGGTTGACATACTTACAACCAATAGGACATTCTATACACATTGTGGAATCTAATAACCAATAATTGATAAGGTATTTAATCTTATAAATGATGTTGAAAATACTATTAAAGATCTACTATTTACATTTCCACTAAGTTGGGATAAAACATTACTTGTAAAAGAAAATATCTTGTCTAGAAAAGACTTTATTTTATTCATTTAGCATCTTCTTTTCTTGACCCTGCAACTAGAGGAAAACATTTATCTGGATCTCAGAATATTGATGCCATTGAATATGTATGTGATGTTGCTAAAAACATGAATCTTGAAGTTATGTGTGAATTGGCTAACTACCAGGCAAATCAAAGTGTTTAGGCAAAACCATTTTTATGGGATAACTTAGATAAAATTGAGCCAATTGACTGGTGGAAACTTTTAAGTAGAAGCACTGATTTATCAAAAGTTGCTATTAAAATTTTAACAGCTCCAGTTACTTCTGCTGCAACCGAGCGCAGTTTTAGTACTTACTCATAGATTCATTCAAAAAGAAAAAATCGATTAACTAACGACAGAGCTGGAAAATTATGTGCAATCATAAATTACAAAATTTGAAAAACATAAATAACTCTCCTAGTCCAAATTTAAACAATGTTTTTATTGAATCTAAAAATTAAACAGAAGAAAATGAACATGATAAAGAAAGCCCCCAAGAAGAAAGATTTGAAAGTGACTCTGAAGAAGATAATACTTCATCCATAATTTATATGGATACAGAAACAGAAGAAGAATTTGATTATATTTATATAATTGTTTTTGGAAAATTAAAGTTCTTGTCATATTTGTTTGCATTTAAAAATTTCATTAATTTAACTTGTATTATTTATCACAGTTATATATAAATAATGTTGATATGTGAATTTGATAATTTTATTACAAAAAGACTAATACATTTTGTTAATTTGTTTATACATTCATTACCAAAAGCTGTTAAAATTGAATAACACATATAACTTTTTCTTTGTTAGTAATTTGTTTCAATTTTTCTATTAGTATATAATTCTGATTAATAATGATTAATGGTTAATACTACTTAATAGTGAATAGTTTTATGGGTACCTAAAAATAGAATAGTTTATTTTAATAATTCAATTAGACTTTCAAGTCTATTGATTAATAACTAAAAACTTTATAACTAAACATTTATAAATGTGCAAATTTATAAATACCCAAAATATCGGGTAAATATCCGATATTTACCCAACATTGAATTTACCGGGTAATTACCCATCACTAATGACAACATGGTTTTTAAATAAATATAGTAAGTAAATAATAAGTAGGTACTCGTAATTCGTATTATATTATCGCCATTATCGGACAAGGTTTGAGTAACCTCTACCCGCATTTCCTGTTAAATAATCTTAAATCGGTAAAATCGACGTCCGATGATATCGTTCGACGTTCAGTACGAGTTTTGTCGTGTTAACACCGTTTTATTACTCTAGTTAATTTTTTTTTGATAATTTAATATAAAAATGCCAAAAGTAAAATGTTCGACAGTGTGTCTACTGCGTGCGTTTGTAAAAGAATTTGGGCATAATATTTTTTCAACCGACGGATTGGTGTTAAGCTTGCCGCACACTGGATCGGAACGGAAAAAATTAATAAAAATAATTTAAATGAGGTCCCGCATACTGGATCGGATCGAATCGGATCGGAACACGACCGAATCGTTTGTCGACAATATTTTGACGGATTCCGAAGCATTCTGATCGCAAACACATGCGCACTGACACTTTTGGTCATCATCGTTTTGTACTTTGTAGTTGTGAACACAACGACAAGTGACAACTGAAAGTCTACAGCAGTATATTATTTAGTATACTTTAGTACTTTAGGTATACTACAAATATGACAGATGAAAAACTTATATGTGAAGTGCAGAAATATTCATATGATATTGGTCATAAATACTATTATGACTCCGTCATGAAAGAAAATGCCTGGGAAGAAATTTCAGAGACCCTAAACGAACAAGGTAAATTTTTTATGATTAATATACATATAAATTAAAACAGCAGAAACAAATTTATTTATTTGAACATTTTTGTATTAGTATATTGTGTTAAATATAATAAGTATAAATTAATATGAAATAAATATGAATAAGAACAAATATTTATAGTTAGTGTTTATTTGGACTGTTTGGATTATTTGTTAACTACGAAACACGGTTATCTACTCAAGCTATAAATATAAGGTTTTAGGTATACGATCGTAAACTTATCGGTTAGTTACCGATTACGGTCGGTCGAGCTGTTATCTAAATTGTAGGTATTATATTTGTTAAAATATATAGTTTAGGTACTTATATATGTGATATAGTAAATTTTGTATATCACTAAATAATTGTTCGTAAAACTTCATATATTATTCTACTTAAAATATATTACTAAAATTATTATTATTTATTCTACTTAAAATATTTGAAAATTTAAATGTTATGTAGTCGTCTTCTTTGGATTATATCATTTTGCCATAAAACTCTTCCCTCATTTGAATTAAAATAAGAGTTCAAGCTGTCTCTTATAGCGAACGCTTCATTTGTTGCATTTCCCCCAACTCTGGGTATGTTTTGCATACCTAATATTGTATCATTGTTTTCTAATTCTCCTGGTTGCCACAAATTGTCATCATCTCCTCTTAGAAAATTATGTAAACACACTGTTGCCATTATTACTTTGTCAAGATGTTCTGGAGAAATTTGAAGCTTTTGACTATATATTTGAAATTTTTTAGCTAAAATACCAAAAGCATTCTCCGCGCCTAGCTCTGCTGTGTCTATAGTTATAGATTTTATTCGACACATTTTGGCGGAGCTGTGATCCAGGATAAGGACGCATAATATGCTTATATAATGGGAAAGCTTCATCTGCGACAATTACATGAGGGAGTTCTGTATTTGAATTGGGCAACAGCTTTGAAGGTGGTATATCCAGTTTGTCATCATATAATCTTTTTTATAATTAAAAAAAAGTAACCCACTATTTTTGGGCTTTTCCGTCACAACGTGTTTTTCCTCAAAACTCACTTTGGTGATAAAAGACCACAGACAAGTAACTTGCCAAATACAAATACAATTTTAAATGATCCTGAAAATGTAGATGATAGTGAAATAATTGGCTCTCCAAATATCGAAAATAAACAGCACTTTGATATTGAATCAGATGATAACAATGGTGATGATGCTCAAATAAATTCATTAAATTCAGTGTCAACAAATAAAAGAAAACTTTCTTTCACTGGTTATACACATAGTCCAAATATTAAGAAAAATAAGTGCTCCGAATATCCATCTAGTGCAGCTTTAGTGCTCAAAACCTACCTAGATGACAAAAAATCGAAAAAAGAACGTAGTTCGGATCATTTAACTTCATTTTTTAAATCAATGGAAGATACAGTTAGAACTTTTTCACCCATGCGACAAATAGAAATAAAATCTAAGATATCGGCATTAGTTACTGAATATGAAATAAAAAATATAACTGAGGTTTATCCACAACACATTTTTTCCAGTCAATATTCATATTCGCCTTCCAGTTCTACAAGTTCCAACCAAAGTCACTTTCAACAGCCAACATTGCCAACTGAAAACACTCAAAGATCTGAAGCGCACAACAACGATGACAGAACTGAACCACATAATATGTTATTTTCAAATAATCAGTACACAGAATTATAAAAAATAATTTGTTTGTAAATCTTATAAAAAATTACTCGTTACATTAATATTACAGTGTTTCGCATGCCTATTGTATTGAGGTATTGTTATAATTAAATAGTAATAAATTAAAATTAAAATTATTTATTATCAAATTATAATATATTACCTTTGTATTCTGTACTACATTACCCTTCAAGGGTGTAATTTAATAAAATAAAAAAAAATAAAAAAATAAATAATCAATCAAATACTGACCTGAGTGTCACTGCTAACCGTTCGTCTGCTGGTATACATTTTAGAAAGTTTGTATTTCTTTTCTGTATGTCAGGTTTTATATTCTCTAACAATTGGCAAAATTTTTCGTAACTCATCCGGAAGTATTGAAAAAAATTTTTATTGTCCTGTTTTAAATGCGGGAATAGTGTATAGAACTCTCCTTCTTTTTCCCTTGTCAAATGTATGCTATGAACCCACTGTCTTTTTGTCGTATATTTTTCGTGTTCTTCAGCTTCTGATAAAAGAGCTAGTGTGAATATCATGTCTTCTTCGTCACTACTTGTATCACTCATTATAATATTATATTTTATAAACACTTAAAAATATTTAAAATAAATAATGTAGAAATAAGCTTTAGTTTGACCGTCGAGCTTGAGCGATGAGATCGAATGACCAAGTATATATAAGTAATATGGCCGCGGAATTCCTACATGGTTCCGACACAGTGTGCGGACAAAATTCGTTTCTGTTCCGACGCGTTCCGATGATAAAAATTCGTTTCCGTTCCGTTCCGATCCAGTGTGCGGCTTCTATTATTCTGTAAAATATGCAACTTGAAAGTTACTGCTGAAAAATGATTTTCCGTACAACAACATTTGTCAAGAGATAAACACATCAATGGAGTAGAACTGAGTAAATTACAAAACGAAAAAATAATACATAAAGTTTTATTACAGACGTACCAAACAGGTCGGAATATTTTTTAATTTAACTCGTACATTTTTGTCGTGTAATATTCCGTTAAATAAACTCGAAAATCTTGCGTTTTCTAAATTTTTGGAAAAATATACCAATAAACAAACGCTGATTGCTCCATATTACGAAAAATTACGTCAGTATATGTTACGATGAAATTATATACAGATGATTAGGTCATACGTAGAAAATAAAAAATTATGGGTTTCTATCGATGAAATGACGGACGCCAATGGTCGTTATGTTGCCTATGTTTTTATAGGTACATTAGAAGTAGGTAACATAGGTAAAATGTTTTGATTAAATTCAGAAGTATTAGAAAAAACCAAACACAAGTTAATTGTCAAAGTTTTTATCAATGAGGAATAATACACGATAATGTCCTTTTATTTTTAAGTGACGTTGCTCCGTACATGATAAAAGCCGCCACATCGATTCAAACTTATTATTCGAAAATGATACATGTTACATGCTTGGCGCTCGCATTGCATAGAGTTGCCGAAGAAATAAGAATACATTTTCCAGATGTTGACGAATTGATAAATAACGTAAAAAAAAGGTGGGTATGTGGATGTCGCTCTGCTGTACAGTAGGTTACAAGTGGGTCACTGTAATGGATGGTGTTAAATTTGAATTCAATGATATAATATCATTGTATAAGAAAAACGACTCTGAGCGAAAACGGTCAGTCAGACTATGATGTTACTAAGTATATTTGATGATATTATTGTGCATAAAGTAATTTATATATAACCTATTTACGCAGAGCCTTGTTTTCAATTTTCAATCTTGTCGAAATTTGAACTTTAAATGCTTATAAAAATAAATTGTGCCTATGTATTTTTAATATTTTCAACTGCTATTGTAAAAATATATCAGGAGCCTTGTATTAAATTTTCACGCTTTATTTCCCAACAAATAAAATTTTATTGATATTTATAGAAAAAAAACTAAAAAAATTGAAAACTGGCAATGTCCGTAAACAGCTAAAAAAGAGTCAAATTGTTTTCAAAATTTTATCGTGTATAGAAAATACTAATATAAACATTCAGTGAAATTTTCAAGTATCTACAGTCAGTCGTTTTTTAATTACAATAAAATAAGAAAATCGTAACATGAGAAATCGAGTGAATATCAAATGTAAAAATATGAATTTCAAACGCTCATAAAAATTTAATTTGATTTGCTTGTAGACATTTTTTTTTTTTGATAAAAGTAGACAAACTTATGGGTTATCTTGTATTACATTTTTAAATCTTAGATTTAAAAAGAAAATTTTTTATGAATTCTCAACTGAAAATAATTTGCTAATTTTCGTGATTTTTCCGTATTTTGTCAAGATTTGAACTTTAAATGCTTATAAATAAAAACTGTGACTAAGAATTTTTATTTTTTTTATCTGCCTTTGAAACAATAACCTAGGAGCCATCTATTAAATTTTCAAGCTTTTTTACTCAACAGATAAAATTTTATTGATATTTATAGAAAAAAAAAAACTAAAAAAAATGAAAACTGACAATGTCCGCAAACAGCTCAAAATAAGTCAACATATTTGGAAAATGTTATGGTGAATAGAAAATGAAAATATAAACAACCAGTGAAAATTTCATGTATCTACGGTCATTTGTTTTAAAGTTACAACAAAAACCAAATTCAATTTTGTGAAAAATCGATTTTGCGTAAAAATTCCCGTTTTTCCTTAATTTTTCTTTTTTTTTTTTTTGTGCTTTTGAAAATTACTGGGAATTTTAAATTTTGACCTCCCCAATGCACTAACGATATTCACTTTCCAATCGAAAAAGATGCTGAAGTTGAAAGTCAAAGCATTATTTCGACTACTTATCGTGTACACAGACACAAAAAAAAAATAAAAAAAATATATAAAAACACACATCATTGTAAAATCAATACATTCATCGTTCCACTCAGAATCTAAAAGTATTTTTGAAAGCACCGTTGCGAATCCAAATATTTAAAACGATGGCACCAGATATTCCACTACCTCTTCGGCCTGTATTAACACGTTGGAGCACTTGGCTTAATGCTTCTATATACTATTGTGACCATTTTGAACTGATTAAAGAAATTATTAATCAATTAGACGCAGAAGACGCAGTTGCAGTTTCTTAAGCTCAGAATTTATTGTCTAATGTAAATTTGAAACATAACTTAATATATATAAAGGCAAATTTTAGCACATTAGCAACATCTATAACTCAATTAGACACTTCCGGAGTACCTTCGATTGATTCCATTAACATTATTCAAAAAATAAAAGCTGAAATTCAAAAAGTACCAAATCAAATCGAAAAAATCATATACCAAAAACTTACTACTACTTTAAATAAAAACAAAGGATTTAAAATCATTTCCGATATATCTGATATTTTAAACGGTCAAGGCGCAACAAATGAAATTCCGGATGATCTTACAGCGAATGATTTAGCCTTCTTCAAATATTCGCCAATCACTTTAGTAGATGTTGAAAGGAGTTTTTCCATCTATTAGAACTTACTGGCAGACAATAGAAGATCATTTTTATTTGAAAATCTGAAACAACCTCTCGTGGTTCAGTGTAACAGTTCAGAATGTACAGGTAAATAAATATACGACTAAACCTATTAAATAATTTATAAAAATATTTTTTTTTCAGATTGAACGAAGTCCACGTCTATGAGATTAAGTCTATCTAGCTTTGTGTACAACTTTTTTTTTAGATTTATACTAGAGGCCTAACTAGAGGCACTCGAACTTTGATCGGATATATCGGGAATGTCATTAATGCCTTATCTGCATAATTGTTGTGAATTGTTCAGTACCGTATGGCAAATGACCATGAACGGTTATAGCGTAGAACAACGTGTGCGTATAATTAAATTTTATTACCAAAATCAGTGCTCCGTTAGAGAAACATTCCGCGCATTACGCGATTTTTATCCTCGACACAACCGTCTTGCTGAGTCGACTATTCGACGTTTGGTAGCCAAATTCGAGTCAACTGGTTCAATAAATTATCAGCCAACACCCATACGTAACGAAATGCAAGATCCATTGAGAACATCGCTGCTGTGCGTGATAGTGTACGGGAAAACCCAAGAGTCAATTCCTCGTCGTTCACAAGAACTTGGTCTTTCTGTGACTTCAACTTGGCGAATTTTGCGTCGAGACGGGTCTTCACCCGTATAAAATCCAACTAACACAAGCACTCAGTGTAAACGACCATACACAACGTCGTGTATTCGCTGATTGGGTTCTGGGGCAGTTAGCAGTTGATCCAAACTTCGCTAAAAAATAATCTTTAGCGACGAGGCCCATTTTTGGATGAATGGATACGTTAACAAACAGAATTGTCGGATTTGGGATGATACCAATCCACACAAGACACACCAAAACAAAATGCATCCCGAAAAGGTCACTGTTTGGTGCGGATTTTGGTCTAGCGGAATTATTGGTCTGTACTTCTTCCAAAACGAAACGGGCATTGCCATAACCGTCAACGGTGAGTGCTACAGATCAATGATCAACAACTTTTTTTGGCCTAAGCTCGATGATATGGATACTGAGGACATGTGATTCCAGCAAGATGGTGCTACGTGGTCACACAGCGCGTGCAACGATGGACATTCTACGTGAACGATTTGAGGGCATGGTGATATCACGCAATGGTGACATAAACTGGCCTCCGAGATCGTGCGATTTAACGCCATTAGACTTTTTTCTTTGGGGCTATCTTAAATCGCAGGTCCATGCAAATAAACCACAAACAATAATTGATGCCCTCAAAGTCAACATAATCAACACCATCAAGCAAATTCAACCAGATTTATGCAACAAAGTGATAGAAAATTGGACTACCCGAATACGTGCCACCAAGCAAAGCCGAGGCGGACATTTGAACGATGTTATATTCCATAAATAATTGCCATATAATGTTCTTTAAAATAAAATAAAAATTAAGTATATATCTCACACACAACTTGTTTTTTTCACTATGAAATATCGAGCGTCCTTATTGAAAAACCTTATATTTACAGTTTACACTTGTAATAGATTTTTATAATGCATTTTTTAAAACTTTTTATTGTAATTTATACTAAAATAATAAAAAATCATAAAAGCATTTATTTAGGGCATTTTTCGGGGTTTTGAAGGGCATTATTTAGAGTTTGTAGGTCATAAAAGCATTTTTTTTAGGACATTTTTCGGGGTTTTTTAGGGCATTAAAATCCCAGCCCTAGTTATAATAAATTATAATGGTCTTCGACTTATTGACCTAGCAATAAGGAAATGACTTGCAGTTAAAAGTATGATATTCCCCCATAAGGATATTCATAAAGGAATCTGGAGTCACTAGATGGTAGATTTACGAATTACATGGATCATAATATATATTTATAAATTCGAGATTTATCAATTGCATACAAGGGTTACGAACGGTCAGAGGTGCGGATTGATAACTCCGGGTCTGGTTGTGCAAATTCATGCTAAATATTGGCATAGTAAAAAGTTTGAAAATTACATTATTTCACTTTTGTTGGGGGCTGGAAATGCGCAAAAAAGAAAAAGTGTCGTAGGGTGGGAAAGTTACATGCGAACTTCGAGTCTGGTCGTGCAAATCCATGCTAATTACGTTCTAAATAATGGCATAGGAATTAGTTCTGATTTGACTTTTGGTGGGGCTGGAGATATATTTCTTCACCCTCCCCCACCATGGATATTTTTAGGTTTTACGCATAATCTAAAAACGTGCAAATACGAAAATGGTCGTGCAAATCAATAGTATGCTAAATAATGGCATAAAAAAATGGAATATTTTGAATGTGGGAGGGGGGAGGGCGGAGAAATGTACGTACAAATGACTGTATGAAATATAATGTATTACATATCATAGGCTTACTACCGTCTTCGCTCAAATTCGTTTTTCGTATACAATGAAAGTATAATATTTCATATTATTAACATTGAATCAAATTTTACACTATCCATTACAGTAACCCATTGTAACATACTGTACAGCTGAGCAACACCCACTTGTCTACCTTTTTTTTTGATCACCCCCTGTTAAAATCTTCTAGATCGGCGCCTGAGTACCTATAATATTCTTGACTCAATTCCACTTGATACTTAATGCATAACCTATGTGAATTATTAAAAGTCACATCTATATATAATATTATTCATTCGATTATTTGATCGATTTCAAAAAATAACGAGACGTTTTTATAAGTTGTAGTCAGATATATAGGTACTTATAGGTACTTTCGATTAGTCTATACCAAATTTGCAAATAGAGGGAAGGGGGGATTTAGGGGCTAAGTTCCTACAAAAATGTCAATAGCACCTTCAACACTTTCCTGAATTCTTTTCAAGCTTAGTCGCCTTATTTAATATTATTGTATAGTAGAGCTTCAGCCCCCCTCCCCTATTTGTGCCTATGTCTAATATGTACTAATCACACTGCGTGTTATGACTTGTTACTTGTTAGTACTACATGATTATTTTTCACTCTTATTTTTTTTAGTCCGTCACTCATTCTCGAAATATGAAACTTTTTTAATGATGCCACTATACCAGTCTATTTAAAAGTAATCGCTGAAACGGTATAGATGTAGGGTATTGTGTAGGAAATGTTTGAACTCTGTAGGGGGGTTTTTGAAATTGTTGCATATGCATATTGGTAACTATACGATAATAATCAACCACTGCGCGCATATTGAATGAATCATGATCTCGTTCAGAGATCCAATTAAACATTTGACTATTTGAGCAAGGAAAGTAATACAATTATGTTACTTGTCACACTAAATATATTTATTTAAATTACAGTTGAATTACCCGAAATAATTTTTATCACGTTACGTTACTTACTAAATTAATGAATTACGAAATAAGTCCATAAGACCATAATGATTAACGACTAATAGGTGGATAGTTATAAGTAATAACAAATAACAAAGAAGTAATCATATAAAAGTATAGTGAGTATACGATATACCTCATAGTATTATACTATTAATTATTATATAAATTGTATAGCAGTATAGGTGTAATATTGATGATGTAGGTAGGCAGGGCCCCCACATACAATTCTGGGCCCCTGTACTAAATGTTTGTCGGGGCGCTTCATAAAACTTCCAAATATGCAATTTACCATCAATATCATGTACATATAAAACATTTTGGAATAATATTTTTTTTTTTAAAGGAAATACCTTCTCCAGTTTTTTTATTGAAATTTATGAATTCAATAAATCGTTCATAAATCTCGAATAATTCGGTTTTTTCATTTTGTGAAACATATCTTAATATCAAAACATTTTGCTCTTGGTGAGAAACATATGGGGGTAGCGTCTGCAATAATTGAATAATAAATTGCATTCTCACGTTGTTCTAAAATAGTTTTCATAACTTTATTTCCACACTAAAAAATAAACTCATTTTGACTTTTTCATGATAAATAATAAGCACTGCCTTTCATCGATTCACCATTTATTTGTGCTTGGTTTACCACAGATAAATGTACGCGAGTATAGATTTCATCATATTTGCCAAGAAATTCTAAAACACCTATGAAATTACCATAGTGTATATCGCCAATTGTAGAATTATCTCCTTGAAATGACAAACCTCTTGATCTCAAAAATAAAGTAATATCGAGTAACCAACGTAAAATTGCTTTCCATTTGTCAGCCTCGTGCTTGATTTGTTTTTGAAGAGTATAATCAACACCATGACCTAGCAGTGATTGTTGTTAAGTTTTCCATTCTAAAAATAAATCTCTGTGAACTTAACTATTTTCATGAGTAGGAAGTTTTGAATACCGTTTTTTCCATGGTGTTTTGCGAGGACAAAAACCTTCTCTCTTAGCTAATATACTAATATTATTTGAAGTTTCAGTTAATTTCGTGTTAAATAAAATACAAGGTAAACAGTGTAAAGATTGTTTTATCTCACTCCAAATTAACCAATCTCGATGAAACGATTCGCGATTATTCGATGACTTGTATAAAGCATAAATTTACTAAAAGACTTACCATTAATGTCTCTTGGCATATATTTTACAAAATCAACTATTTCGGGAAATTTTGGTGCACAAAAAACAATTGTATCACAAACTGACCTCGAAATTGAAGTTGGCCATATTCCAGGGTCCTTCAAATCCAAAGATGTCTCTAATGATGGTGAAATTAATGGTTTATGTTCACTTTCACATACATTAGAATCAGTGCTACTTGTAGAAACAATATTAGTTTCATCCGTCTCGAAAATTTCCACATAGTCTTTGGCATAGACGAATCATTATAACAAGCACGTTCTTCTCCGAAGTTGAGTTAAAAAAATTTGTTATAGACAGACGATCCTTTACTTCTTTAGCATCTTTTTCTAATTTTTCTCTGCCTTTCAGAGAACCTGATTTATGCTTATACATTACTTAATTATTATATGTACAAAGAACGCAATAAAATTATAATATTATAATAAAATGAAACAAATATATGGACGGATTCGACGGTTCGGCTTTCGTTGTATACAACGCGGTGTATTGTACAATACTGATTAAATCTAGTGTAAGGTCTAGGAATCTAGGTATTAAAAACTAATAAAAGGTAGGTTTAATAATCTAATCTCGATTGCAAACGATACGGAAGACGCAACAACGATCATTTCCAGGTAATCAATGGTTAAACCGCCTTTTAAACTATCAAAATGAATAAATATATATATATATATTTCATAAAATTTTATTTTACAATATATTTAATAAAATATAAGTATTTTTATAAAAATTTCAAAAATTACAAATTAATTTTAACGGGCCCCTGTACTGAAGGTCCACCAGCACCCCCTTTGTGGGGGTAGGTATGTAGATTGTTAATGATTTATTGATATGTATAAAGAAAATGTACAAAATACTTTTAAACTTATGGGGTATTGGCGTATGGCTGATAGTTTTAGGCTTTTAGCTAACTTATTCCCAAGTGATGATAAAACTCTATCATTTTTTTCAAATAGTAATATAATTCATCATAAGAATATAATTAATTACACATATATATTAAATATTATAATATAAACTAATAGCGAGAGTAGGGCAGTAAAAGTTGGCTTTAAACCACAAACAAGGATCTTAGTGGACGGTACGGGAACTATGATCACAGAAGAAAGACAAGTAATTAACCAATTCAAGGAACATTTTGAAGACCTCCTGAACCGACCCTCAATAGGGCAGGGTTTAAATCCAAGCGAGGACTGCCTAACAGCAGAAATAAATATAGACGCTCCCAAATACGAAGAAATTGATAATCTGTTTAAGAGGCTTAAAAATAACAAAGCCCCAGGAGAAAACAGCATAGTAGCGGAATTACTTAAAAATGGTGGTACGATGTTGGTGAGCAAAATTACAGAAGTTATTAAAACAATATGGAAAACTGAGACAATCCCGGAAGAATGGAAAACTGCAATTATATGCCCAATATTTAAAAAAGGCAACCCTACTAAAACCGAGAACTATAGAGGAATTTCGCTACTGGACACATGCTATAAAATTCTGACAACACTGATATTAGAAAGGTTAAACCCGTATGTTGAAGAAATAGTTGGGAATTACCAATGCGGGTTTAGGAGAGGAAAATCCACAACAGACCATGTTTTCGCGCTAAGACAATTAATGTCAAAATACTACGAATTTGGGAAGGACCTGCATTTAGTCTTTGTGGATTACAAGCAGGCGTATGATAGTGTAGACAGAGAAGAGCTTTGGAAAGCATTGGTAATTTTAGGAATACCCAAAAAGTATGTGAACCTAATAAAAGCATGTTACGAAAAAACACTATGCAGAGTGTGTTATATGCAAGGCATCTCATATCTTTTTGAAGTCAAATCTAATAACTAATAAGTAAACACTAAGCACCTTGCATTATATTTGTAACAATGTATATTGTTTACCCGGAATTCTGCACATTTTGTCATTTATCTAACTTATCCACAATAGTCGGGTTCAAAAATCTATAAATAGTAATTATTGTTATTTACAAAATTGATTAGAGTGGATGTAGCTTTAAGAGCGCGAACAAACTGTCCAATTACATACGCAGTGGTTATTAATCGTCCTGTTCGATAAATGTATAAACAAAGATATAAATAATAATATAACTGCAGTCTGTAGCGTGTGTAATCGTCATCCAGCAGACGGATCAGAAAGTGTCCGAACTCAGTCGACAACTATTGACACTTGTCCTTGTGTATTTTAAGTTTAAAATATTTTTATAAATTATTATTATTTCAAATATTTATTTACACTGTCTGTTTATCGTGTGTTACAATAATTATGAAGCGATTTCTAACAAGTTCAGTGAATTATCCAAATAAGAAAAATGATAATCTATCAAGTTCAAATGCCACTGTTGTACCAAACAACGAGTATATTGACGATCCTACATCAGCTACAACGCCTATAACTACCGATATTATTAAGATTGTTCAAAAGAAAAATACTACTGATGTTGATTTATTATTTTCAAACCACTATTTATTTGATGGACAGTTTTATAAAGTTTTACAAGTTGATGAGAAAAAACTAACAGCCAAATGTCAAACCTGTTCCAAAACCATACATGGTCAAATCAATTCAACAGGGAATTTTTTAAGTCATATTAAGGTAAATACCTATACTACCTTAGCTACCTATAATATGTATTATTAATTAAACTAAAAATATAAATATATTTAACATTTTTCAAACAACAAAATTAACTGATTTAAAAAATAAATACCTAGGTATAGTTATTTATTTATTTAAGATTTTAATGTGAAATAATTAATAGGTTTTTCTTAGATAGATACCTACTACCTATATGTAGGTTTCTACATATAGTAGATATGTTACACCATAGCTTATGGTGTATTGGTGTATACTAGAGCCCTGCATGGGCCGTGCTTGTGTCACCGAAATCGGGTTCGGGCTGGGCCTGGCCCTTCACTTCAGTATTAGTTGGTCGGGCAGGGCTTCATTTATATTTTATAATATTGATTGATAAATGATTTAATTTAAATTTAATTTATCATTTGATTTCTATTGACAAGACAAATTACCGATAGCCAGAAATTCGGAAATACGTATTTTACAGTAATCTATTTATAAATGTAGGAATATCATTCTTCTACTCAATAAGATACTCCGTATTCTATATTCAGATATCATTTATATGACCGAGTACCGACCGACCAATGGGACAAGTTTAACGTATTGACACTTTATAGTCTATATAAATTTTCTTATGTTTATTATCTTGATTATGTTTTTGTATTTCGTATTGCTATAAATAATGATTGAAGTGCGTTCAGCGTTGTGCGTAAATCGTAAATGCATACCTAGTACCTAGTACCTACGTGTAGTGTGCACGTGTGCAGTTGTTTACTGTGTAGTGTCGTCTGTCGAAGACTGGTCGAATGACACAGCTAGTGAGCAAATATTTACTTCATTTTACGATCTTCAAAATAAGGTAAGTACTAAGTACTAAATAATTATTGGAGTAAAAAGAAAATATAAAAGCATATTAATTAATTAATTAATTATTAGTAATAATTTATATAATAGTCATAATATAACCTAACACTAAAATTCATATTTTTGTTTCTATCTATCTAACCTGAAGATATTCCACATAGAATTAGAGGTATGCCAGATGCCTATTGTCTATATAAATTCTAATCATTTTTTTTTCTTTTATCATAAAGGTAGGTAGTAGGTACTTAAAAGAGATACCATTTTTTAAATTTGTATTCTAAAATTGTTTTTTATTTAATTAATTAATTAATTTTATTTAATTTTGATAGTTAATACCTAATTATAATAAAATCTAAAATGTGAATAATGTGGTTTAAATTATTTTTTCAAGCTATTTTCTTATATTTTTTCAAAATACTAATAAGGATTTATTAAAAAGACTATATTTTTTTAAGTGTTAGTTTGTTTTTTACAGTCATAAATACTCAATATGAGTGACGACCAAAATGACCAAATTACAGTACCGAAGACTGACAACAATAGGGAGCACAAAACTATAATTCAAAATAAAATTAAAACTGGTGAATGTATTTTAGAAACACATAGAGGGAAAAGTAAAGTATGGGATTTATTTAGCAAAATAATTTACGCAAATAATGATGAAGTTCAATTGCCCAAAGACACAGGTTATGTATGTTGTACAAAATGCAAAACAATTTTAACGTACAGTAGTTCATGTGGAGTATCTCATTTGAATCGGCACAAATGTCAACTTAATGTAAATAATGAAAGGATCGATAACTTTTTTGCAAAGAGAAACAAGCCTAATATTCCATCCTCAGTTACAATTGAAGCAGTTAATTGTTGCATAAAATTGTGTAGTTTGGATATTAGACCATTTGAAGCTGTAGACGGAGAGGGGTTCAGACAGTTATGTCAATTTTTAATCAATACTGGTGCTAGATATGGAAAAATTGATGCAGCTGACCTAATGCCTCACCCAACTACTGTCTCAAGAAACTGTCTAAAAATGGCTGAAAGTTTAAGAAGTGAACTATTGGCAATTATTTTACCATATTTCAATAATGGTCGTTGTTCAGCAACTACAGACATGTGGACCGATGACTTTAAAAAGATAGGATATACGGCAATAACCATCCATTATATAAATGATGAATGGCAACTTAAATCTAATGTTCTGTGTGTTAAACAATTTGAAATAGATAAAAAAAAAACAGGTGAAAACATAAACAAAAGTCTTAAACATTTTTTGGGGATTGGGCTAAGACTAATGGAGAAGAAAGGCTCTCAAAATTAACTTGGGTAACAGATCGGGGTTCAAATATTATAAAAGCATTAGAAAAGTATACAAGAATAAATTGCTCAGCTCATATTTTACACAACATTCTACAAGAAACATTCAGCCTAACAGAACAAAAATCAACTGAAAATACAGATGCAGGTATACAGTTGCAATATTTGAAACCAGTAGATACATTAATATCAGCATCAAAGTCTTTAGTGAGGTATATGAAAAAATCTGTAATAATTTACTCTCCAAGCCATTACATCAACATGTTGAAACTAGATGGTACTCAAAAGTTATAATGTTACAATCAATAAGAGATATGTATAAAGAGTTAATTAAGCTTTATGGACATAACTATACGAGATTAAAATATATAAACGTTGACTTACTAACCAAGTTAATTGATTTCTTAATTCCATTTAAAGAAGCATCAACTAAAATTGAAGGTGAAAAATATTCTACAATTAATTTAGTAGTGCTCTATCGCTGTAAGTTGGTTAAACATCTAGAAAGTATAAAACATAATACACAAATTGATGAGACTTCTAAAACTTTAAAAATATTGGCTGCTCGAGCACTTAATGCTATGGAAAGTAAATTTAAACTTCACCGAAATCATGAAATTGCATTATTTTTGTTTCCACCTTATAAAAGTATGAAGATGATGGGAGAAAGTGAAAAGAATCGTGTTATAGGTAATGTTAAGCTAGAACTACTAAAAATTCAAGAAAATCAACCAGTAAGAAATGAAGTGAATCAAGTTCATCCGGAAGTACAAGCACCATCTACCAGTTCATACAATAATATGTTTTCAGAATGGGAAAATGATTTTACTCAGCCTAATGCTATGTCTTCATATGAGAATGAACTTGAGTCTTATACACACAGTACAGATACGTTTCAAACAAATGAAAATATATTAGACTGGTGGAAAGCTAGAAACAACATTTTACCAACAATGGCTAAATTGGCAATAAGAATTCTGGCTATACCAGCAACAAGTGCTGCAAGTGAACGGGCATTTAGTGCTGCAGGTAGAGTAATTGAGGAAAGAAGATCTTGCCTTAAAGCAGAAACTATCGACGCATTGTTATTTTTACAAGACTATCAAAAGGAAAAATGAAGAATTTTTATTTTATAATTTTCTAAAGCAGTACATTTAAATATTAAGTTGTTTTTTATTTTATTTTATTTTAATTAAATGTTAATTTTGTATTTTGATTAAAAAGAAGATTGATATAGTATATTGAGTACTTTAGACTACCAATTTTTTTTTACCCTTTACTATTTACTTTACACAATTTAAGTACTAGATAATACTTGGTAGGTAATAGTGTACAGTGTACACTGTACACTGTACACTGTACATAAGTCACAGACTACACAGTACACACTACACACTTCACAGTAGAGCAATGGTCTTTAACCATTTGAATATATGGTCAAGTCCATATATTTCAGTGAAAATTTGGACTGGGTCTAGCTAAGTATACAGTATACAGTATACACTATATAATATATATTTAAGTTAAACGTATTGGGCTGGGCTGGACTGTATATTTAAAAGAAATGAAACAAATCGGGCCGGGCCGGGTCTCGTTAGTAAAATTCTATTTTGGACGGGCTTGGACTTCAAAAGTTAGGCCCGTGCAGGGCTATAGTGTATACGCATTGGCGCCAAACCTTTATAATAGGGGTGGCGGCTGCCACCCCTTTTAAATGGGTGAGTGGTGGGTCCTGTTATGCAGATGGGTAAATATCTAACAAAAAAAAAATTGACGAATAGATATTGAGTGTTTCATAATAAATTAGTGCTAGTAATCAAAAGTGTCTACTGTCTGATGATAACGTTGAGGTATAGTCTTATATGTTTAATTTAACGTTTCTGGGTATTTGGTAATTTTTTACTAGTTGGCCTGTTATACCTGTTGGCTGTTTTAGTATAAGCATTCATCAATATTGACAAAATTACAAAAGAGTAAAGAGAAAAAAAAATCAAACATTACCATATCAGATTCAAGTGAGTAAATTAATCGTACCTATATCTTAACCATAATCTTTTATCTTTGTATTAACCATATGATAATTTACAACATATTAATATCTGTAGATGTAAGCGACATGACATCATCAACATCATCAAATCGCCAGTCACAAATTCAACTACAATTGTGCCAGTCAAAGAAGATATCTAAAAATAAAGTGAGTTAATTAGTGTTGAATAACTAATAATAAATATTAATAAATTAGGTATTTAAAAACTTTTTATTTTATTAAAGTCAAGGAGGTATAATTATTATAGGTACAATAATTTATAATGTTCAATTGATATACCTATCATTTAACATGAGTACTATGTAGGTACATTATTTAATATATAAGTAAAATATTAAATAGGTATTTTTGAATGTTGTATATACCTACTATATTATGAACATACTTATATAATAATTAATAGCTCAGTTATACAATAGTTAATTACTATTAAAAGAATAAAGTTCTTAGAAACAGTAATAGTAAAATAGTAGGTAATTACAAAAGTAAATAAAATAATTTAAAGTATGAATTTTTTTAAATATTATTTTGTATAACTGAAATTTATAAACTTTACAAGTTTACAAAGTTTGAAAGTTGTTTTTCTTATATTACTGTTTTGAGAAATGAAATTGTAACATTCAATTTATAAAATGTTGGTTTATGTTAATTGCTTATTTAGTTATATATATTAATCAATTTTTGATTTTAGATTACTGACCTAGTCTTTGACTACATAGTACAAGAGATGAGACCACTTGCAACCTGCCATAAACCATCCTTCAGAAGACTTATCATGGGCCTTTCTGGAATAACGGATTCTGCTTTACTTCCCAACACAAAAGTTATAAGTAAAGAATTACATTTAAGGTATAATTCCTATGTTACAATGTTGACGGACTTAATATCAAAACAAACATATATATGCACAACAGCTGATATATGGTCATGTAACAACAAAAGCTACCTAGGAATGACATGCCATTTTCTTGATGAGAACACTTTTATCAGGCACTCATACATACTAGGTTGTCGGCGAATAAAAGGTAGTCATACATATATAAATATAGCTCCAGTTTTTAGTACAATTACCCAAACTTTTCAAATAAATAATTCTAAAATTTCACATACTGTGACTGACAATGCCACAAATTTTGGAAAAGCATTTAGAATTTTTTCCACCCCTACAATTGAAAATAATCAGGATAGTACTACTTATAGTAACTGGTTTAATGGTACTAGTAATGAATCATCAAGTAGCGAAAAAAGTGATACTGATGACGAGGTTGATGATACGAGTGCTGAGGTTGAAGTTGTTGATGTAACAAAATTAATATCTGATTTTACGATGTCTAATTCTAACGATTTTGAAGATGACATAACTTTGCTAAACCATTTGACCTGCTCTGCTCATACATTAAGTTTAATTGCTACTACTGATTTGCCAAAAATTGGAGACAAGTCATATAATAATATCTCCAAGGCTATATTTGCAAAATTAAATTTATTTTGGAACCTCTTAAGTAGGAGCTCAGTTGCGTCGGATAAAGTATATAAGATATGCCACTGTAAGTTTCCTGTACCAATTATAACTAGGTGGAACTCAATGTTCCATGCAGTAAGAAAAGTTGTGGCTAATAAGGAAAAATTGGGTGTTGCCTTTGATAACCTAAAATTAAAAAAAAATTAAAACTTTGGAGTGGAGTTTTCTTGAGGAATATTGTTTTGTTATGGAGCCTCTAGCCACATCACTTGATCTGCTACAGGGTGAAAAAACATGTTTTTTAGGGTATGTTGAATCCACTATAATTGCTTTAAGATTGAAGTTAATTCAAGCAACGCATTTGGTTTATTGTAAGCCATTAGCATTTTCAATTGTTCTTAGTCTTGAAAAAAGATTCAATTATTTGTTAGATTTAGAGCTTTCTAAAAGCAAACCATTTATTTTATCGGCCATTAGTCTCCCAAAATTCAAACTTGGTTGGGTACCAGGCGAGGCATTTAGAAATGTGCAAAAAATTATTTTTGTCAGAATGTAATTTATTAAATCTGCACTGAAGAGGCAGAAGCTGATATGTGCAAAATCATAACTTTTCAGGAGAACGTTTTAAAAAATAAATCTTTTGCGTGAGCTACTAAAAGAGTAATTGCCACCTTGATTTAAATAATAAAACTATTTTGTTTGTTTAAATTAAAAGAAAATATAATTGTGAATGATTTGTGACCAGGTAAATCAATTTATTAATTTAAATACCTTTAATAATTTTAACAAAACACTTTATATACAGTACTTACCTAGTATTGCCACAAAAATAAAGACTATGAATGTTCACATTATCATAATTTGTCAATTGTCCTTAATTATAAAAAAATTCACAAAAATATCATAATAATTTTTTGCATAGTATGTCAAACATTTACAATACATTTTAAAGATTAATAAACTAACATTAAGTTTATTCCATAAAATATTAAAACTTATATTTTAATCTTCGGATGATGACTCTTCATCTGATTGCTGTATCATAGCAGCTCTAGTGTTGGTTTTCAAATCCTTGTAAAATTGGTGGTATATCGGATCTAATAATGGAAGTAGAGAAATTAGATCCTTCTTCTTTTCTGAATCAATAGATAATGGCCCATTGTATGTTTGTGGAAGCCTTATGTTGGATACTCCACTTGTTAATTCAGCTCTATTTCTGGTTCTTATTGCTCCTTTTCTTAGATCCAAAATGCGAAATGGAGCTTCTTTATTTAATGTATACTTAAATTGAATGATGCCAAATGTTTTGTCATATCTTATCCATGTCATTTTTAACCAATTTATCTTTTCTTTATCAGTATCAAGAGCCCGTTTTACTAATGGTCCAGATAATAACGAAGAAAATGATTTGAAATCTATTTGTTCCATTTCTATTACTTTCAATGGTATTTTTCCTCGTACATTTCTTACAAAATTATACCAATCATTTGGTATTGATATTGTTGACTCTGATTGTTTTTTACAACGTTCGATTCTGGAATGATCACTATCGCATTCTAGATGTGTGTGTCCTGGCACCAAAAAATTTCTGATCTACAATTTGAAGAGAAGGATGATTTTGAAGAGCAAACATAAACATTAATGCAACGTTTATATTACGATTTTGACCGGAACAAGTGTCCGAATAAGTAATAAGGTGAGTGATATTGTTATCAATTTTGCCTTGAATAAATTTGTATAAATAGATGCTACTTCAATTGATCCTCTTCTTGCTATGGCTTCATGCCACATATAACAGTAAGATTCATTTTTACTCAAGTCTCTAATGGTTTCATTATATGTCCAGAGCTGACGTTTGTAAAAACAATATTGGTTTTTAAGTCAGGAGTAGGCAACACTGTTGTAAGTCAAAAACAATAACTTTTAAAGATGGAGTAGTAGTCAATAATACTTTGTCTTCTTTTTTTGAATTGTAGGCCAATTCAACCATGTTATATGGTCTTGGTTTTTCTGATTTAAATTTGTAATTCTTCATCAAATACATGTCTCGATTTTATTTTAAACTCGTCACAAGTCTTGCAAGTATCAACACATGGAAGTTTGAATTTCAAACCAGTTTCTGAAAAAACTGTTCTATACAACCAATATGATGATTCATCTTTAAATCCATTTTGATGGCAATAATCTTTATACAATCGTACATTTTACTAATGTTTAATGAAGAAGAAAGATATAGACGACTAGTTCTTTTTCTGGCATAGTGGCTTTCTTGAAGAGGAAAACTTTTTATATGATTTAACATTCTTGTTCTAATGTCTATGTTAAAATTATGAGGTTTGTGAGTCCCTTTGCCTGTCGTAGATGAAATTCTAGTAGCCGAAGACCTTTTTTTAAATATCATGACATCAACTTTACCTCTACTAATACCATATGTATTTTGAAACATTTTTTTACAGATTTCTTGTTGATTCCCGTTAAGATTTAAATAGTATTTAACAGTTATCTGTCTATTGTGTGTTTTTCAGGTTCTTCTCTACGAAAGATTGTTGTTGCTCTTTTTTGTCATTTTGTCGTACTCTAGTAGTTTTGTCTTTATTCTTGAAATTCTTGTTAGTTACTATCATATTATTTTCAATAAAAATATTAAGTAGGTATAGTTAATATTTTTAGCATTACAATAATATTTTGCTATTAGGTACTTACCATGATGAATATTTTTATTATCTTCCGTATAAGACAACTTTTTGGCTAAATTTAAAAGCTTTAGCGCTCGTGACATTTCAAATATTTAAAAAAAAAGTTATAAGCATATTAAAAAATAACTATGTTATGATACAGAATATCTAGTAGGCAACAGCAATTTTATACTTTTTAATATTGTACAGTACATTCGAGGTTAGGTTAAGTTTTTTTTTAATTTTTACGATACTTAGTAACAAGACACAAATCATATCATAATGAAAATAATAAAACTAATAATAATACATTATTATAGACTATAGATTATCGTTATCGGCTATCAAAATGCATTTTGTTTACTTTAATGAATATCTCATGATATCTGCTATTTATAGAAATTATCATGTTTTGACACATAATAATATTTGTGGCAAAACCTGATAAATGATTTATCATATTTTGCCACAATCAAATTCTGTGTTCCGTGTAGATAGTCAATTTGTATAATGCTTATAAAATATTAAAACTAATTGTCCCACTGATATCATATTTTGCCACAACAAAATAATGACCTATTACTTTCACATACCGTAAAAACCCCGAAATCGATATTTTGGCAGATATCAGCTTCTGTCTCTTCAGTGCAGATTTCATTGTTAAACGGTGTGATTTAAAATTTAACAAAAAAATAATATAAAAGGTGGGCAAGTAGGTGTCACTCTGATGTACAGTAGGTTACAAGTAGGTGTTAAATTTGAATTCAATAATATAATATCATTGTATAAGAAAACTATTCTGAACGAAGACGGTCAGTCAGCCCATGATATTACTAAGTATATTTGATGAAATTATTGTGAATAAAGTAATTTATATATTTACCTATTTACGTGGAACCTTGTTTAAAATCTTCAATCCTTAGCTATAAAAGTTGAACATTTTATACATTTTTAACTACAAAATAATTATTAAATTTTAAATTTGATAAATTTGTCAAAATTTGAACTTTAAATGCTTATAAAACAAAATTGTGCTTATGTATTTTTAATATTTTTCAACTGCTATTGTAAAAATATATCAGGAGCTTTGCATTCATTTTTCACGCTTTTTGACCCAACAAATAAAACTTTATTGATATTTCGGGAATAAAAAACTAAAAAAAATTGAAAACTGACAATTTTCGTAAATAGCTCAATAAGAGTCAAAATATTTTCAACATTTTATGGTGTAGGTATATGAAATGAAAATATAAGCAATTTTCATGTATCTACGTTATTCGTTTTTGAATAACTTCAAAATAACAAAATCGCTACATGAGAAATCGATCGAATATCCAATCTTGTAAAAATATGAACTTCAAACGCTCATAAAAATTTAATTTGATCTGCTTATAATCATTATTTTTTTGATAAAGGTAGAAAAACTTATGAGGAATCTTGTATTACATTTTTAAACCTTAGATTTAAATGTGCACATTTTTATGAATTTTATTCTCAAAATAATTTGCACATTTTCGTGAATTTTACGTATTTTGTAAATATTTAAACTTTAAATGCTTATAAAAAAAATTGTGACCATGATTTTTAATATTTTCCTTCTATCTTTGAAACAATACATTAGAAGCCTTTTATTAAATTATTCTTGCCTTTATGTTACCTGATTAGGTATATATATAATATATTGTGATACTATTGATTATAAACACGGTGATACGTTGCTATAATGTTTGTTATCCTTATCTACTTGTCAATCTATACAGGTAGGTAGGTAACAAATATTTGAAAAAAAATCATCTTATTGGTGCCGAAACCCTGTTATCGATTCATAATAACTGTAATACTATTTTTAAATATACCTAAAATTGTATAACATTTTTATATGATTGCATGATTTAAAAACTTAAATACAATATCATTAAAATATATCCTTTTTTAAATAATTAAATGTATTATGTTGAAGAGTAGTTACTAAAGAAGTTATGTTAAGAATCCGTTGCCGTAGCCAGGGGGTAGCACTGAGGGCGCACCCCCCCCCCCCGAAGAATCAAAAAAGCTAGAAAATGCCACCCCCCCCCCCCAACAATTTTTTTCTGCCTAAAGCACTTTTAAGTATGTTATATAAGTATATATTTTGATTGTATCATTGTGTAACTCGTGAGATGTAATCAGGTATGTAAATAACATTAAAATTTGGATATCGTTATTATTTTGTTATTGCCGCACCAATGCACCGCCAGTCACAAATATGTATGCGTAACTATAAGAACCAAATTAAAAAATATACGTTCTCAGTAGTTATGGTAAGACTTAAAGACAGAAATTAGTAGTTGTTTAAATAAAACGACGATTGAGTATAATTTAATATAATCCCATTATCAAATTGGTTATAATACCTATTATATTATAACTAATTTTTTCCTATAAAAAATATTCATCTAGAACCGAGCACGACGCTTAAGCTGAGGGTATATGAAATAATATGCAGTAAATAATAATATTAATATCCCACAGAATAAGTAAAATTTCACATATTCCGTGATTATACCGTCTTGTTTTACTGTGCATACATTGTATAGGGTCGTGTTTTTCGTGTTTCTACTTTCTAAAAAGGAATGTACCCATTAAAATTGTATGCAGGTGGTCTTAGTCTGTCCAAACTGCACCGGATGTACGGTATTTTGGAATTCTGACCTTGGGATTGTTTAGGCATTAGTGACGGCCTGACCAGTATTTTGTAGTTTTTGTCATGTGGTCAATGGATGTGCAAAAACAAGATGCCGATTTTTGATTTGTTGTGTTATTCACGTATTTGTAGTTCAAAATTTGACAAAATTCATCAAATTCACTAAAATTAAAAATTATTATTTGATATACCTATTTATTATTTTAACTTAAAAAATTAAAAAATGTTAATATTTTTTAGCAAAGGCTTACAAATTTAATAAAAAGTTAATGATTAGTAGTTTATTTTGAAACTTTACAAAATATAAGCACCATTTTTTTTATCGGCATTTAAATTTAAAATTTAGAGTAAATAAGATATTTAATTTATAAATTAAATTATTTTGTAGTAATTGAAGGGTCCAGTGCAACAACCTGGTATGTCCACTTTTGGAAATTTTTCAGGAGAAGAAATAAATGTTTAAATTCTTTAATATTTGTAAAACACTTTATGTTTATATAAAAAGCATGTATAGCAGTCTATTTTCTTTATTGATATTATGTATTCAAATTACAATTATAATAACAAAAAAAAATGTATGATCTATAAATAGGATAAATGTATGAAGTTACCAGGTTTCTTGCTCATAAATTTGATTTTTATAATTTTTACTCAAATTAGTTTCGGTGCAAAAACCTTGTATGCCCGGACAATAAGGATGCACTGGATGCAATAACCAGGTAAGTCCATTTTTGCTTATATCTCCGTATCTAATAATCGGACATACCAGTTTGTTACAAAGATATGTGTAGCTTTATTTCCTCATTAGAAAACCACAATAAAAAACTTTTTTGAGTAAGTGGACATACCCGGTTGTTGCAGTGGACCCTTCAATTCAAATCAAATATTCACGTAAGCTTTCAACTTTTACGTACCTATATTATTATATTTGATATAAACAATGACATTTTAAAAATAGATTTATTTTATTCTATGACCTCTTTATATACTATGAACCTATTTATACTTTTTTATAGTAAGGTGTTAATTATACTAAAAGGTATATTAATAACAGTAAACTATATACATAATAAATATATAATATTATTATAAGAAAGTAAATGGAAAAATTTAATAAATGGAATCTACTTATCATAATAGCAGGCACGCCAGCATATAAGTAGCTCACTAGGTTTAGAAACTTTTTTTGTTTTTAAATCTTTAATTTGAAAATGTAAGACAAGATTCCTCATAAATTTATCTACCTTTAACAAAAAAAAAGTGTTTGTCGTGTGTGTAAGCACGCGTGAACGAAGTGAAACTTCTTTCGGAGTCTTTAGTGATACCTGGAATATTCTGAAAATAAACAATCTCGTACCTATCAATAAGGATTTGCATAAACTTATAGGATTTTAAGTTCAAGTTGCTATTACAGAAAATAACTTATTTGTTTAATAATTTTCATTTATTCTATTTTATCAATTATTATCTTTATTTATTTTACTTATTGTATTCATTGTGGTTGATTTCCTGATTCTGAAAGCACGACAGTAATTATCGGTTTATGGTAACTAAAATAAATTATGTAAATCAATGCTTCTAAGTTTTCTGACGCAAAATTAACATTTAAGTCATCACTTAGAATAATAGGCAAACAATGACCTCTTTGATTTTGATTTTTTTGCTTGAGATTCAAGTTCTTAGTCTATGTTTAGCCCTTGTGATAATTTCCTATTTTTTTTCCTGCAAATCATTTCTTTGAGCGTTGAACGATCCTGAAAAACAGATTTTATTATAAATTTATTTTAAACAGTATTTTTAGAAAGTTTTGAGCTAAAATCAAATTACCATTGGAACTATTTGATATCGTAGAAGTATTATTGGCTATATCAACATCAGCATTCATCAGTTCAGCACTTGTTGAACTTTTTTCAGATTTTTTTGCTTCTTTCGCTCCCCGTGCTCGTGATATTTTTCAACATTAGTCTTAATTATGGCGGAACCTACAATTGTTTCCATTTAATAATAATAATAATGTCATTAATAGCAATAATAAACATAGCTAAAAATATAAAAGTTTAAAAAAAAAATATTTTTATACCGTTTAATAAATAAAAATAAATAAATAAATTTTTATGGTTATTAATGACCATATAGGCTGAAAAAAGTGTTGAGACGGTATAAAGTCACATGACGTGATTTCGTCCCACAATTTTTCGAGGTTGTACCCTCCTTAAAAAGTTTCACTTCAAAAATGTCTATAAAAAAGTCAAATTAAATTTTATGAGCGTTTGACGTTCAAATTTTCGATTTCTAAAGTATAGATATATTCTTATTTTGTTGTAAATCAAAAATTAATTACCGTAGACACTTGAAATTTATATCATTTCTTTATTTTACCAATTCCTATATTTGATAAAATGTTCAAAATATTTTGTTTGTTTTCAAGTTGTTAACAGACATTTCAAATTTTTAATTATTTTAGTTTTTATTCTCAAAATTTCATTAAGATTTTATTCGTTATGTCAAAAAAATTTAAAATTGAATACAAGTATTCTGTAACCAAAAAATATAAAAACACAGGTTTTTTTAATAGTTATTTTATGTTCAAATTTGACAATCCTTCACCGCTCAGAATCGTTTTTCGTATACAATGATATTTATCATTGAATTTAAATTTAATACTATCCATTATACAGTGACCCAGTTGTAACATACTGCACAGCAGAGCTACATCCATTTGCTCACTTTTTTTTAATATTATATCCAAGTAGAGCTTTGGAGTTACAGAAAATGTATTTTGTTTGATGCAGTGCATAGCTTTTTTAACTAATTTATCACTAGCTTATTTTAAAATTGAAAATTGAAATTTTCAGCATTAAATTTAATTGCTTTACAATTCAATTAAAATATGAATATAATTTATGGTGTTAGGTTTATAAGTGTACAATAATAATTTTACTATCATAATATTTTATTTGTATACAGTACAACTTGTAAACCAATATATTATTATAATGAGTTAATCAAACATACCCATAATGTACCATAGTTAGGGGTCCTCGCTACTCCCATCAATTTTAGCTCAAAAGACCTTAAGTTTTGATAAAATTAAAGTTAGTTTACGTTGTCTGATCTTTATTCTGAAAAAAAATTTGTAATTGTCTATAGATCGTACAGAACACTTTGTAAAAATTAAATCTTATATTATTCTGAACTGTAATTTATTAAAAACTGCCTAAATGTTGCCCCTTAAATAATAGCTGTAGCGAGGCCCCTTAACAAAATTAATAATAATATCATTAGTGGTCAAAATAAATTTATTAATAGACGCGTGGTATTTCCGTTTTTTCGTGACTGTACCCAATACTAAAGTGCGGCAGAAGACGGTTTCTTAGAATAGGTCAGTGTTTGGAAAGAACGTCGTTCATGAACATTCGTTTACGCGTTCACGTTCAGATTTAGTGAACGATACGTGAACGTCATCTGTATTTTCAAATAGAATATAATTAATATATTTAATGAATTTGAACGATTTTTAAGACGTTCAAATTTATTTATTATTTCATAAATATTGATTGATAATACTATTATGATATATAATATATTACGAATTATAAAAATAAAACACTTGAAATTCTAGTGAGCACGCCCGGACATGAAACAAAAATAATATTATGATTTCCACGATGTTGTATTCGTATTTAAACGATACATACAAATAAAACAAAATAAATTAAATCAACGACGAAATGAACGCATTCATATTTTCAAAGAACGTGAATGTGTTTATTTGAAAAAATTATGAAATTGAACGTGAATGAGTTCCTTTTTTAAGCACTGAACGTGAACGTGAACGAATTATTTTTTTATAGTGAACGTTCCGAACACTGGAATAGGTATTTACTATATTGGGCATAATCATGGAAATTCCAGGCTACACCACTGTTTACAGAGCTAATTCAGAGATTGGAACCTTTTGGATATATCGGTATCGGTTCTGGTACTGGTTCACCAAAAATAAAATAACTGTTCCGGTTCGTTTCTGTTTTTTTAATAAAAAAAAAAATAAAGTATCGGTTCCAAATAATGTTGGTACCGGTTCTAGATAATTTAGATACCGAAAAGTACCTATAATAATTTAAAATACCTATCCAGAATGCGGGTTTAATTAATAGTATGAGAAATTTTATAGATCTCATATAATCATACATAGTTTATAGGTACACAAAACAGTAATACCATTAAATTATGATAAATGAAATAATTTTATTTTTGAACCTTAGAAGAACCTATTTAATTTAAAATTCCAGTTCGGTTCCGGTACTTTATTTATTAAAATAAAGGTTTCGGTTTCTGTTCCGGTTCTTAATATTTTAAAGAATTCAGTTCCAGTCCCTGGGCTACAGACCAAAAATAGGTATTATACTCTTATTAACCATAATATCAAAGTCTGCTATTTAGATATTTTATATAATGGTTGTAACTTGTAAAATATTATATTGTAATAATAAGGCAATTATTTAGTTTGTAAGAATAATCTATATACTTATCTAAAAATGGTGGAAAAAATGTATAGTAATTCATCAATTGAGAACGGATGGGCCGATTTGGCTTAAATTGTTTGTGTAAATTTAGTAGTACTGAGAAGAGGTCCTAGGCTATTTTTTAAGCCCCTAGGTCTATTCCAAGGAGGTGCTCAAACGGGGATTTTGAGATTTACTGAGGAAAATGTTGTTTATAAATGGTTGCTTTTGGTTATAGGGGAAATAATTAGTAGAAATTAGTATTTATTTATTATTGGTTACCATTGGTTATTCGGAAAGATCATGTACAAGCATGCATCAGATCGAATTTTTGAACATTGCTTACCTTGGTATATGAATTTCACTTTGTCCGCAATCAGGCGTAGTCGGATTGTCAACCAGGGTGGCTGAATTGCACTTACTGCAGCGAGTTACACCTAAAAGGAGTTAAACAATCATAATTTTTTTAAGATTTGTAATTTTTTACGGGCAACAAAGTGCTCGGGATCACCTAGTAATATATACAATAAAAAGGTAATAAAGTTGAAGTTATAACAAAACTATGTTATTTATGATTTTGAAATTGATGATAGGTGGTGTGCTCGGCAAAGCCCCCTAAAATGTAGCCTTTAAAGTTAAGTCTATATAATCAATGACGATTGACGAGGCCTACATTTCATAAACACATGATTATATGAACCTAAAATGTCGATACGTATTTTTGAGATTTTTAGGTTTCTGTATGAATAATTTATGAGGAATCTCGTATAGGAATCTTGTACACTTTTAAAATATAAGTTTGAAAATTGAAACTGTATACATTTGTTTTGATTAACTTAAAAGTTTGTGTATTACAAAATAACAAGATAATTTTTTCTAAAATATTTTTTAAAAAAATGTAAAAATGTTTGTTATTCTTTAATGTTTTTTTAGCTTTTCAAATCATTTTTAAAAGCAATATTTATATACTTTTGCTCCAGAGTACAAACTATATCTAATTTTGTGCCAGAAACCTTCTTCAAAGTAGTTTATAAAAACAATTTATCTACTGCATTCATTGGAACGCTCAGAATCTAAAACATTATTATTATATTATTTACATTATGTCATTATCCATGTAGATTGTTCATTGTACAGTAAATTTGTACCTAATATGTTTAAGTACTATAGTTTTAATTTCCATGTTAACACGTTGGTGGACAGTACTGCTATAGCAGTAATTTCAAAAATTGATGTCGGGGGACACTGTCAAATATTACTGTTATAGCAGTAATACGAAAACCGTCGAAAAAATGTCAGTACTGCTATAGCAGTAATTAATTCTATGGTCTTATATGAAAGAGAATATTGTTCTGCCCCAGTAGATTTCAATAAACCATCGGACACTGTCAAAACTATATATGTCCCTATGCCCTCGTCATACAATATACTATTATATTATTATTCAATTCTTCAAATACCAGTGGTGCTGGGTGACATATATCCCAATATAGGGGCATTAAATCGTACTGGATCGATCAGTTTGAATTCAGATAAAATTTTTTAATATTTAACCACTAACATAATAATATCTATGTCTAGTACTAACTGTATGTTTGAAACCTACCAGAAAGCTAATTATTCATTTCTGATTTTTACTGGGGCTGCATAAACAATATATTTGCACTATCACCTAACTTAACCTAATCTACATAGTTGTCACATTGGTACAATTCTGTATTTCTGTATATACTATACCAAATACGGACGTGTTCAGCCTGAAGAACAACGCTAAAGAAAAATAAGAAGAGAAAACATATTTTTATGGGTAGAATTCGATTTCGTACGGTTATATCTTTTTACATTAATGCACTTAAAATACTTATTGTGGTTTATGTTCCTGGCACGCACGTATCAGTGGTGCATTGTTACACCTCGATGTATTGTCCTGAGTTCGTGTACCTATAGTACGATACCTTTCTACGCTCAACTGGTGGTAGGAAGTATAACTACGGACTACGGCGTCCGCCGCCACAACGTGCCTTATCAAAAGGAACGCAGAGCGTGGATCGTCATTCGTGTGATACCGATCCATTACATTTATAATTTTTCTCGACCGTTTTGCTCGCGATCGTTCTGTCTTTATTCCGTCCGTTTAAATCAGTTTTTTTTCTTACAGTTCGTTTTAGCTGATTTTCTCTATAAACTCAAAACATGATGGATAGATATATTATTGAAAATATATTCATTTTGCTTATAATCATCTTCTCCGTGGCGGTAAACTCGAGTATACCAGAAGAAGAGGCACACAAAAGTATATTATTTTTAGTTATAATTAATCGATATATAATTTAGTTGCATTTTTTTGACTTTGAAACGACACAGGTACCTCTGACAAAAACTTATTAGTGTATCATGATATTAGATGCTTCAAAGTCCCGAACCCATGCCGTCACCAAATCGCTCAAATTTTATACTAATAATATTATGAACCACTGTACAATTTTACTTAAACTCTATATCTATTATTATGATGATACAGCTTAATTAAAATGGTCGTTTTGCAGTTATGATAAATTTGTTATATGAGTAGAGATATTACAGGTTCCTATTAAAAAAATAAGAATAAAATCTCTAAAAACCCCAGCCTTACAACTATAGAAAATTAAAAAAATGGTTCTTATAATATTCTAATATTACTTTAGTACTTATTATTATTTATTAATAAATGAGCAATAACGCCAATCATTAACAGAAGAAATTTAGTATTTATTATTATATTTACAGGCTACAATGTATACAATATAATTTTAAATAAATATATTACCTATACATATAAGTATATATTTTTAATAGGTACCTACATCAAATTTTTATTACTACAAACAGTATAATACTTTTTTAATGTAACACAATATTTTTATTCCTGTGTGTTGCAGTCTTCCGTTTTCAGAAATCGATATGTCCACCAATTGGTGAAATGAACGAATTCGAGTTGACGGCTTTACAAACTACGACGAATGTGTTCGGATGCGCCTACCTGGGACTCCACAAGCCAAGTAGCCCTGTACCATTGTTTCATTTGTGGGTAGAAGATCCACAAATCGTGATAGACAACAGTATGGACATGCGTGGAAGTTGTCGCCGCACGCATCGTACGTATAAAGTATCGTCGTTGTTACATCATAAATGCACAAATGCACAATGGGGGTGGACGGGTTAGGTGCGCTGCCTCTGTGGCTACAGGAAAGCTCTTCCCGGCTAAAACTATGATCATAATATCATACATTATATTATTATTATTCTATGTATTACTTGTATAGTTGTTTCTACTGAAATGTACTAAAAACGCACAATTATCTTCGTCTGTTGTGACAGTTTTCGTAAGTACTACTATTAATATGCATATACGCATTTACACATGTACAGAGAATACAATGTTTATTTCACAGATTTATATTGTAAATTACATGTATGTGTATTTTACATGGCTGTGTTAAAAGAGGGGGCATTTTTCACGGGGCGTCACGGCTTTATAAAACTGGGTTGTACGGCTCAATATAAAACAAACTATAAATAATTTAAAACAAAATTAACTATAATATTATGAATTATGGCCGTTATTCTGTAGTTAGTATGTTTGTATAATAATATTATCACATTGGCTTGCGCTTTGCACACATATTATTTGATATTTCACTACTATATTTACTAGGTACCTACTACCTACTACACTAGGGAGAATATATAAATTATATTACAATTCAGAATCATTGTCGATTAATCACGGGTGTAATGGTGTATGTATATCAGCCTCACACATAAAATGTTGGCCCCCTGTATTAAATGTTTTTGCGGGCCCTATACAAAACTGCAAATTACCCATTATAAGCGATATGAGTGCCCCTCCCCCCTACACGATTTCTAGGTCATCAATGGATAACCCACAGCTTAAAATAACAAAGTAATTTAATATAATATGCATATAATATTATTATAGTATGCATTTATATTATAAAATAAATATTCCTATCAAAATTTCAAAAATTACAAATTAATTTTAACAGGTAACTAAAATAGCCGGGTATTTGTACTTAAGGTCGTATAGCTCCCCCCTTCCTTGTGGGAACCCTGTGTTTATATTATATTATGTATTATGACATCTGTTAAACATGATAATAATTCAAATTCATCCAATAACATATTGTACCTACCCATAATCATTTTAAGGGTAATACCAAAAGTAAATGATAAACAAATAAATTAATCAGATAGGTAATTCCTGAACACCTGAGCACCTAATTGCCCCTAACATGGCTCTGTTTTGGTACACATCTCACTTTGTCCGTAATATGAAATCTCTATAAAATCTAATTAAAACTGTCTTTGCTGGTAGACAAAGTTTCATTGTTAAAGTCCATGTTATTATTATATATTATATTTGTGTTATTAAAGATAATTTATTATAACAGTCATCATTTAATACATACAATTGCAATGGACCCCTAAAATATTTGGGCCCATGTACTTCAGGTACAACCCCCCCCCCACCATGTGCGTGACTATGCTTACAAAATATAAAACCAGGTCGGTAATAAACGGTACGCATAATGTACACTCACGCAAACGTACTCATCAAAATCACTAAATATTACTTGTGTCAACAAAAATTATTCCCGAGCAAAAATATTCATCATACTCTTGTATATTTTGTTTTGTCGGTATACTCTATCAGAAATGGACCACTTCATGTTCAAGTGTTTGACAAGATTTTTACCAACTGATAAAGTCGAATATCAAAACAACTGGTGGTATACATCACTACAGGAATATAGTGCAGCTGATCAATGTAAAAATGCAACCACAAAGAAAACCTACAGATGTGCCGTGAGTATACTATATGTTTATGAGTTATTTTGTATTCTATATTATTTCATTCAACTGATGGAGGGGGACACACGTGATTGAGGATCATTCTTATTTCTTATACACAATATACATATAGGTTTTTCGTTTTTACATGCGTGATTTGTTTTAATCAACATTTTTTAAATTTATTCTATCATTTACTGGCACTTGTATTACACATATAGTACCTATAACATTTTTTATTTTTTATTCTAAATGCTAAAAAGTAAAAATAAAAATTTTAAACATGATATACACTTTTTTGAATCATTTATAATGGACAATTTGTAATTCTAGACAATTTAAAAATGTCGAGTTGTAAAAAAATGTATTTAAGGCTGTTGGAGTACACAGTATTTTTTGTAGTTTTAGACCAATAAGCGGAAGATGAGTTTATGTACTTCCCGACGTCCAATTATAATTTTAAAAATATGTATGAACTCATCATCTCCTCTTCTAGGTTATGTAGGAAATAGATTTTTGATTTTTGTATTCAATAAGGATATAAATATGTTAAAATTTTAAAAAATTATGAAAAATTTTTATTTTATACACTTACATTCAGTTTTAAAACATCAATTATTTTTCCCACATAACCTAGTAAAGGGGACGATGAGTTCATACATATTTTTAAAATAATAATCAGATATCGGGAAGTACATAAACTAATCTTCCGTTTATAGCTATTTTGTACCGATTTTAACGGGTTTTTTTACGATAACACGATAATGGCCCAGATAATGGATTACACACACTAAGGTTCATTTATTACTCACACACTGAAAAATATTTACCAATAATAGTTTTGCACAATTTCCTAAATTTTAATACTTAAAATATTCTATGCACCAACAGCCTTAAGTAATATACCTAGTTTATCTTTAAACAATTTTCAAATATCATTATTTTTGTTAAGTTGAGTTAATCCAGTCGTAAAAAACATTTTAAATTAAAAAAGTTTGACATTAAGTTAAACATAACATCTAATAATCAATGAACACAAAACAACTACTTTCCTTGGGCTTTTAAAAATAAATTGACACTGAACCAAAAAAATCATTAAAATGAACTATAATTATCAGTGGTTTAACTGATTGTTATTCATTGCTGATTTCTTTACACTAATAACACTCGTATATTAATTTAAAACTTAGTGTGAAATCTGAAGATCTAAAACTAAACGTCATCGACCATTGTCGATGGAGATTAAGGATGGGTTTCAGTGTACCTATAATGATAATAATATATATTATAAAAGTTATGGTTAATTAATTTTCTTTCTTTCTGTATATCTTTTTCCGGTTTGCCCACAGATGTACCATGTGGTTAACGATATCGAAATGGATATTAGATCAATCCGGATGGTAATTAGTAAGCCTGTAACAGGAGAGAAATTTGATGAAAGCCAGTGCAAAGAATTATCGGCTCTTTTGGGACGGGAAGATCTGCCAATGCTTCCCAAGGGGATGCGATATTGGCCGGACGGATCCATGCTCCTATTTTTATTAGGAAGAGCGCCAGACTCCCGAAACTTCACCCAATACGATTACTAATTTTCTTCTAGAGGAGCCAGGCCAGGATAACGGCACCAAGAAAGGGCTTCTACAAAAATAGAAATTAAATGTACTCTCTCAGGTCGCCCGGAGCTTCATATATTATATATGTGTAAGTATATATGTAAATATATTTATTATTTATGTACATATATACTTTACTATGGAAAGTAGCTTCTGGCTTTCTGAGAGTTCTGTAAATATTTGAAAAATAATAAAAGTTACTAGTCTTTAAGCTACAACTATTAAGACCAGTCGTGGTCGTCCAACTGAAACTACATGAACAAAATCTCATTATAGTGTAGATGATTTTTTTCGTTAATTAATAATAACTAATATTAATAGCTAAGATAAAGTTACAAGACAGAATATGATTTTTTTTTTAATTTCAAAAACATAAAAGTTAAACAATAGTTTCATATTAATAATAGCACCAACGTCTTTAATTTGAGTTAATAAATCTCTTATTGTTTTATACTTTAATATGTAATATGTACTATTGTATGTTTTTTGTGTACGTTATGTCTTTCCATCAACATAATATGCATATTATTTGATTGAAATTGTTTAAGAAATGTATAATCAAAAACCTTTTTTGTATATATTTTTTAAAGTATGAAATAAAAAATTAATCATCAGTTGAAATTGTATTGCAATTGATTACACATGTAAGGTTTAAAAATAATTGGCAAGGTCATTAATCATTAGAATAAATACATAATATACAGTATATTAACAAATTTGATGATATGAATGTAAAATAAACATATTTAAATTTAGTTCAGAAATTTAAATGCTAAAATCAAACTGTTTAAATAAAATGAATAGGTAATATCAATCACAATTAATTTTTAAACCACTATAATTAATAAAAATAAGACAACCTCATATCAAATATTAGTTTTGACATCACTGTATTCAAAACACATTTTTTTTCCCTCAAAAATTGATTGAATATAACTTTAAAAGTATATCCAAGAACAAGATCTGCATCACTCTTTTTATGTATACATATAGGTACCTATGTATTGTTTTCCCACCAAGTCGAATATGTTTAAAACAAAAAAATATTTAAAAAATTGCTAGGTATATAAAACAATCATATAAAAAATTTGCCTACTATTTGTTATATTTATTATCCGATACCAATAATTTGTTCCTTGATATCATTGAAATTATCCAGGTAGATATACTTGTATACTGAATGTTTATTCAGTTTAATTTAATACAGTTGCTGTGGATTCAGCTAGTATTAAAATATAATATTTATCTCTATCGGCTGTCTAACATTGCAGTATCGTTTATAACGAATAATTTATTGTGGTCTATAAAAGTCATAAGCATTTATCATACAAAATATTCACGTATACTCTTGTCAAAAGTTAGTCTGTTTACAAAGTATTACACATCCATACAAAAAAAAATTTACCAGGTGAACTTCGTTAACACAAAATATAAAAAGGTGGGCAAGTGGGTGTCGCTCTGCTGTACAGAAGTTTACAAATGGGTCACTGTAATGGATGGTGTTAAATTTGAATTCAATGATATAATATCATTGTATAAGGAAAACGATTCTGAGCAAAAACGGTCAGTCAGACTATGATGTTACTAAGTATATTTTATGATATTATTGTGCATAAAGTAATTTATATATTTACCTATTTACGTGGAACCTTGTTTAAAATCTTCAATCCTTAGCTATAAAAGTTGAACATTTTATGCGTTTGTAACTACAAAATAATTATTGAATTATAAATTTGATACATTTTGTCAAAATATGAACTTTAAATGCTTATAAAAAAAAATTGTGTATATGTATTTTTTATATTAATTTTTTTCAAATATTATTGCAACAATATATTAACAGCCTTGTATTAAAATGTCACGCTTTTGTATTCAACAAATAAAATTTTATTGATATTTATAGAAAAAAAAACTAAAAAATTGAAAACTGACAACGTCCCTTAACAGCTCAAAATAAGTCAAAATATTTGGAAAATGTTATGGTGTATAGAAAATGCTAATATAAACATTCAGTCAAAATTTCATGTACTTACGGTCATCAACTATATTCCCTTTCCTATCAGAAAAGTTACTGTTGAAGAAAATCCAAGCCCTTTTACTGTCCTAAAAGGTGATGATTTGAGCGCTGATTTATATGCATTAAAAATAACCAAATATGCGATAAAAAATCCTAAATATGCATAAATATATGCACTAAAATGTTAAAATATGCACAAAAAATAAAAATATGCATAATAAAATTAGCGAAAAAATTATCTAACCCTACTATAAATACTTATCTACTTTTTTTTCTTTTATAGGCAGTTTAATCTATAAGAAAAAAATAGGAATAAATTTATATCAACCAATGTATCCTAAAACAAATTTTAGTCTTTCAATCTCTATCTTATTATGTATTTTATTACCCCGATTATTGATCTAAGGTCATATTTGGGAAATCCGTTTATACCTACAAGTATACCTATTAATTTATTTTGATATTAATCGAAACATTAAAAATATGATATTTTTTCTTATATTATAAGACTATATATTTTAAAAATGTCTAAAAAAACATCGAAATATGCACTAAAAGATGAAATATGCTATTAAAATTGTAAAATAAGCCCTCAAAATAGAAAAAAATCAAAATATGCAAAAATATGCGCTTAAAAGTTTCTTTTTTTAAATCGTCATGTCATGAAACAAAATATGTGCTCACTTAGCATATCATACGATCAACCAGAATAAATATGCAAATGCATACAAATCCGCGCTCTGGTGATGATAGATACAAAAAAAAAATAAAAAAATAAAAAAAAACACATATCATTGTAAAATCAATAAATTCATCGCTTCGCTCAGAATCTAAAAAAATTAATATTTCTATTAAGCATAATAGATCGAAATTAGAAAAAATTGAGAATACTGTAAAAATCTTCAATTTTCGTGTATAGATAATATTAAATAAAAACATTTGGTGAAAACTTCAAGGCAACCTACCTTAGTTATTGTACTAATAATTCATGTCACCTGTTTAGACCTGTACCGTGCACAGAATAGGTTATTTATAATAATTAATATGTTTTCATTAAAATTAACTTATTTGAAATCAGATATAAGAAATGTGCACGGTTTAAATCATTTAAAAAAAAAAGGAAAACCGGGAACTTTTACACTAAATCGGTTTTCGACAAAATCGATTTTGGTTTTTGGTGTAACTCTAAAACAAATGACCGTAGATACTTGAAACTTTCACTGGTTTTTATGTTAGCATTTTCTATACACCATACAATTTTCCAAATATTTTGACTTATTTTGAGCTGTTTACGGGCATTTTCAGTTTCTATTTTTTTTAGTTTTTTTTCCATAAATATTAATAAAATTTTGTTTGTTGGTTAAAAAAGCTTGAAAATTTAATAGAAAGCTCCTAGGTTATTGTTTCAAAGGCAGATGAAAAAAATTAAAAATCCATAATCACAATTTTTTTTTATAAGCATTTAAAGTTCAAATTTTGACAACATTTATCGAATTTAAAATTTAATAATTATTTTGTAGTTGAAAATTTATAAAATGTTAAACTTTTATATCTAAGGATTGAAAATTTAAAACAAGGTTCTACGTAAATAGGTTATATATAAATTACTTTATTCACAATAATATCTTCAAATATACTTTGTAATATCATAGGCTGACTGACCGTTTTCGCTCAGAATCGCTTTTCTTATATAATGATATTATATAATTGAATTCAAATTTAACACCATCCATTACAGTGACCACCTTGTCACCTATTGTACAGCACCTTTTTTTAAATTTTTTTTTTTTTTTTTTCATTGAGCCAGGCAACTATGGCCATTAGCTGTTTTTTTGTTTGTAGAGGAGGTTACTGTTGGTTGGTAAACATGAATGTGTAGTTTTGGCAGATTTTCAATTGGGCACCCGTAGGTATCTGCCATGCCTGGGTGAGGGATGATGGCACTTGTTCTCCGGACACCGTGACTTAACCGAAGAAAAATGCCGCCCGGGAACCGAGATTTGAACTAGCGCCGGTGTGTGTCACAACCGACGCCTTAGTCCGCTCGGCCACTCCGTCCCCCTTTTTATTTTTTATAGATGGCATAAATTGTATATTAAGTATTGCATAATATTTGATGCAAATAATATTTTGTTTTTGTGTTTCCTATTTTTAGTATAATTGCGTTAAATTACGTTTTGTAATAAAACCTATATGTTATATGTAAATCTAGATAACCTATCCTCTTAGAGTTCCTACAATAAAGTAGGTAGTATACTTTATCTGCAGTCCACGAATTACCATCGATAAAATAACGATCGTTCGGCCGACCCTCTGCAGTCGTGGAGGGTATAGCAGCTGATAAATCTATATCTACCGCGAACCGCATTTTATTTGCACAAGTGATCAAACTTAAAAATTTGATTTATCGTCACTTCACAATAATTATTTCTCAAATTCGTTTTACATATTATTTGTTTTATGTCAGTTGAAATTGAATTATTTGCAGTTTATAATATTATGTTGTATTACAAAGTGTGTTTATTCAATATTGTAACTCAGTGAAATTTTTTTTAGGAGGCTTTCATAACTGGATCTTCTAGTAAGATTATTTAAATATAACCTTCGTTAGTTTAACGTATTTTTTTATTTATTATATTGTATAGTATTATTTTTGGTGGAATTAATAAATCCTTGTAAATGTACAACTATTAGTAACTATATTCAATTAAAATAAAATATTAAAATATTTTAATTCTACTAACGAAAAGTTGAAAAGTTGAAAGTATATTTATAATATGTATGGTGATTATCGTGCGTTCTTGTCTTTTCTTGCAGCTGAATATTGATGTCAGATCTTATTTATTTTTCTCGAATGGGTGAAAACATAAGCACTGACCATACGTACGAACATCGGAACACCTGCAGTTTACTGCCCAGGTCATTGTGTAGGGATGAGATGGGTAACATATTATGCTTCGTAGCTCGTAATAAAAAGATCTCCATCGGATGGTCACAATGAAATACGATGAAGACGATGTTAATAATAATAGTTAGGAACCACCACGAGCAGAATAATAATAAAATAATATTGTGTATAAACTATAAACTGTATTAATATTGGGCTTAAGACTTTTTTTCCCCATCACTCAGCTTAAGAATAACATGTTTTCCCCTAAGATAAAAAAAACATGAAATATCTCTTTTATTATAAAATGTGTTATGACGGTCACTTGACAGCTCTACATGTTTTACCGTACATTGTACGCGTTATCGTACATAAAACTAATAATTTATAGGAGTGGCCCACGAAGCAATAAACCATTAAAAATATACTTATATTTATGTGCTTGTTATCATGAACGAATGCTCTTAAGGTTCAGAATGTTAAATAATTCACCCTATAGATCACTACTTCAGCTCAATAACCACTATACAATAAATATATAATATAGAAGTTTCTTTATACATATATATAGCTAAATAGGTAACAGTTTATAAATACTAGGTAAGTATAGCTATATTATATAGCCTTAAAAAGTCATACCTCATAGCCAAATATAGTTTAAAACTATAAAATAGAAAATTTCTGATGATTTTTATTATACTAAAAATATTGGTACCTACCTATTATTTAGTATTAACAGTTACCTACCTATTAAATATTGTATGTTAATTAATTTAAATTATAATATAGGTCGGTACTTACTATATAACCCCTGACACCGCTTGGAATAAAACGAATCTATAATTT